>JAODLM010000460.1:0-127363 GCA_036937905.1 Salvia rosmarinus
AAGTAGTGATAGTAGACAATTAAAACAAGTAATCTCATGCTCATTAATGAAGGAGCCAAAATGTTGAAAAATGGTTGGAAAATATTTAATTTCATACTATATAATAGTGCCATTTCAGATAGTTGAAAAATTTGACTTTTCTAAAGCAACTTTATACTATAATTATAATATGATAATAATATAGTATATAATATAAAAATAATAGAAATTTATCCTATTTAATTAGGTATAGCCGAGAATGACATATTGGTATACATATGTGATTAATTTATTAAATCTTGATAAGTATGTTATAAATTATTAATTAATTATAATATAGTATAATAAAATATATAATATAGTAATAAACAAATAGTTAATCAATCCTAAGGCCTAATTAAAAGTGGGCGACGATATATATATATATATTTAATAAAGTATTGATTTTAATTTAACCTATGGTTCAATGTATCTAATTAAAGGATAAGGTAGCAAGTGGCAAGTGAGTTGTATAAGATAAGATTCTTGATAAGATATGATAAGGTTAGGGATAAGATTTGTAACAAGTGGATCTTAGATATTTTCACATAATAATAAAAAATAAGTAGCCTAAGTCTATAAATACCCCATGAGAGCCTTCATTTGTTCACCACACACCAAAGTTTCAAAATTATAAGGAGAGGAAGAGAGTGTTCATCTTGTGCAAGAGCCCAAACTTAGATCGACTAGCCGACGTTTCGATCAAATCTATACCGATTAAAAGGTTAGAATTTTACGAGCCTTGTATATACGTTAGAATTTATGTTATGTTTAGTTTAATCATATGATTTTCAAAATTATATAACTCATGCTAATATGTTGAGATATTACATTTATATGATGTTATTACATGTATTATAATTATATCACAAAAATTAAGCATGCTATGTAATTTAAAAATTGGACCAAAAACTTAGTGATGATATGTTGATGATTTTGATTTTTAATTTTAATTCGAGCATGGAATAATAATCTAGGTATTAAAAAGTTTATATGAATTTATATAGAATTTTGGAGAACTTTAGTACCTAAGTCCAAGAATTTCGAAAGTTATAACCTATGATAGAAGGTTGTGATATAAATCATATTTAAGTGTTATCATATAATTTTGATGATGTAGATTCATAATATATGGTTGTATTAATTTATCGAATTTATAAAATTATTTGGACCTAAGTCGAAATTTTGAAATATGACTTAGGAACATTAAATTCAATAGTTCATAATAAATAACAATTATGTTATAATAAGGATAATTAATGGTGATTAAGTATTATATGAATTTATCGAATTTTGAAAATGTTTAGTGGGTTAATTAGTTAACCGAAAACTATACCTTATTTGTATTAATGTTATAAATTTATTTTATCAAGTATAATTACATAATATGATCTAAAATAATGTTTTAGACATAGTATGATTTTATAGGAATTTTGGAACAAGAATTGTACATTAAAATCGAAAATTACATAAAATTGAAAAGTCAAATGTTGACTTTGAGTCGACTAAAGTCAAAATTGTTGACTAAGGTCGACTTGGTCAAAATTGTTGACCAAAAACGTTGATCAAGGTCAAAGGCACGTAATTCCATAATACGTGATCTATGTGACGAAGACGCTTAGTAACAATGTAACTTACGCTACGTAAGTACATTAAAACGCACATTATATATTAAAAGGTAGAATATCTCTTATAAATTGAGAGAGTTCATAATCGACATTAATCGATTAGGAAACGTCAAAATAAGTCCCGTTAGTTTTATTCGACACGTAGAACGTTATAGACTATGTTCGCCTCTCGAACGTGATCAACGTATTTCAAAATAGTTCTTACGTTAAGGCGGACGGACTTGAGCCAACTTAGAAAGGAACGTTATTGAAAAGCTCACGCACTGTGGGCTTTATTTGAAAACCCTTTATTTATTTTGCCAAATGCAAAGTATTTATTTACGTTGTTTCGTTACGAAACGATGATTACCGCCCAAAGTGTTTATGTTTTACGATGATCCTATCGTTGTTGGGCAAGCCAACTTTGAGAAATTGATATCGATCCTAAGCCAAGGATTATACCGCCAGATTGATCTCATACGATATTATTATTTGTGGTGATGGTCGAATGATGATATTATTATTTGTGGTGATGGTTGGAATGATGATATTATTATTTGTGGTGATGGTTGGAATGATGATATTTTGTGTGGAGTTGGTGGCATGATGATATCGAAAGTTGTTAGTTTGCTACCAACGATGATGATCCCGATGTGATGTCATATTATATGTGGAGTCGTCGGCATGATGATATTGAAGTTGCTGGTTCGCTACCAACGTGTGATGATGTTATGTGATGAAGTTATATGATGATGTTATGATATTAATTACTACCGATATGGATCATACAGATGTAAAATATGTCCGCCGCACGACTTTTGAAAATGAGAAATGTTTTAGTAAGCACAAGGCATTTTCAACTAAAACCCTCAGGTCTTACTTATGGGCAGCAGTAATTAAAGAAAATGTTTTCGCACGAGTCCACTAAGTGCATTCTTGTACTTTCACCGCATGTTTGTTTTAAATGTGCAGTTGGAGCAGCTGATGTTGGATGTTGAAGTGTTGAGCGCTTGGAGTCTTCGTGGTTGATAAGTATACACGATTACATATCGTCATATGTGTAATCACACGCCTTTCCGCCGCAGTTATATAGGTTATGTTTGAGTTAAACCCTTTAGTCAAGAGTCTAAATGATTCAGCCAGATGTACGATATATGTGTCACAAGAATGGTTTGAAGTTTTGGAAATTTGTTCATCGATACTCAGTAGTTCCGTAATTAGTCTTCGCTTTCATTGTTAATCCCCGTCATTAGTAATAGTTCACGCTAATCCGCACTTTGGAAAGGCGGCTGTTACGATTGGTATCGAGCGGGTCGCACCTCAAACCCAAACTTTTTCAAAAGTTAAGTCAGATAGAGTCACTAGACTTCTAGAGATCACCACTATGCTCAACACTCCATCACATCAAGCTCAACCGGAAAAGGTAAATGATTTTCTCACACGCTAAGAATAAGGATAAGAAGTCGGAAAGTGAAAGTCATTAAAGTGAAATGAATTTTCAAGAAAACGAAAGTTAGAACTAGGAGAGATTCTAAGAATATGCGTGTACGGACCCATATTCAAGGAAGGCTCAAAGGATTCCAAGGATATGTAGGTATGGGACTACATATTCATGGAAAACTTAAAAGATTTAATAAGCGTTAAGTAAATGATTTTCTCAAATTGAAAATGAAAAAGTTTGAAAGTACATGCCCCTTTTTCAAAATTTTGAAATGAAAAGTTTAAACATGGAATATGATATTTCCAAAAAGATGAAAGTTATGAGAGATATTTAAGAATAAAAGTAGTGGATAATGATTGTAAGTTATGAGGATTGTTGAAAATGAAAGTAATTGCAAGTGTTGCAATGATGTTATATGTTGTGAAGAGTTGAAAGTGAGATGAGAAAGTATTGACATTGAGATGTCAAAGAGAAGTTTTTTTTTTTTTTTTTTTTTTTGAATTCGTGGAAGACAGTGAGGATTTTGTTGTGATAGTTGTTGGATCAATACCAACATATTATGATGTTTGATGATGTTATTAGGAGAATGTTATGATTATGCTATGATGATGTTATATGAAGAAATGTTGACATTGATATGTCAAAAGTGTTATATGTTGAATTCTTGAAATTCAAAGAAAGCATGAGTTATGTTACAGTTTTGAAATGTTTATTTCAAAGTTCAAAGTTATTTCACTGATGGGTATGATATCCCAAAAGAACATAGACATGATAAGAAGCATGATCACTATCGCGAGAACATAGAAGTAAGAATCGAGAACTTTAGTTCTTTGAGCACGAAAGTAAGTATCGATACGAGAACGAGAATAAAGATCGCTGAAAACATTACGAAGTTTTCAAAACGAGAAGAAATAGATATAAGGTGAACCACGTTGGCATTTTTATGCTCAACTTTAACATTGACTTTGCCAACTTCGACTTTTGCGCCGACCTCTTTAATTTAGATCTTAGCATTCAGCTCAACTTTGGTCGCTCGATTTGGCGCCAGCAAAACTGTCTTATGCAGTGTTTTGACTTTAGCTCGCTCTCCCTCGCTTGAATTCGATTTACAAACGGTTTTCGCCACGCACTTCTATCACAAGGTACTATATTTCTTATGAAGACCCAAACTTGATTCCTTCTTCAGAATTCGTGAGAATCAGTTAAAGACTAGTCCTATGATGTCCATGAAACGAAAACCTTACAGTATAGCAAGAATATTAGAATGCTGCTAGAAAATAAGATTCCCAGTAGTACAAGAAGAGATATGAAGTACATGAGAACTTTTGTAGATGACCTATTATGAGCTGTATAAGGTTTCAAGTTCTACTCAATTTCTATCATCGAGTTTAACTCTATGACCTAGTTTCAATTGAGAAATCACTTGCGTTTCTCATTTTTCGTGGAAAGAAGTTTACAAAACCAAAATTTTATACAGTGTTCTTTGAAGCCAAGCCTTGTGTGACTGAGAAAGTATTTGTGACGGGACTGGCCACCCCATATGACCAAAGAAATCTCAGTAGTCGTCATTCTGGTCTTCGGACCCTATATCCCAAATTATTCAGTTAAAAAATATATTGATTCAAATCTTCGAGATTGTCATCAGGAGTTGTAAACCAATACTTCTTGTCATGACGAATTCTTCTTCAAAGCTTGAAACCAGTAAGTATGAGACAAGTTGACTTATTCCGCCACCTAAGTTTCAGATCAATAAAGAGATAGACATCAAGATATGATGTAAAGAAGTTCTCGATGAGACGAGATATATTTTATGATACACATAGGTGGATCGAATTGATGGGCTTTCCCAATACTAATATGAAGAAGTTATACCTTCATGAGTATATGATGATTAAGTCATAAGCAAGATAATCTTTAGCAATGATTGCAAGAGTAGAAGTAAAGAAAAGTATATGATATCCTTGAAATATAACCCTCCTATTTACGCCATAACGAGAAAGATTATAACATATCCGGGAGATAAATGTTTTCTTTAAAACCTCGTTAGTAGGTTAGACATGTCTAAAGTATGAAGGTAGATGAAACTCATTTATGAGTATACAAGGAATGAAAGCATCTCCATTAATAAAGATCTCATTTATCCCTAAATCAATAAGAATATGCTTAAGCGGATCTAATTCGAATATTCGAGACGCTGGTCAAACCAATGATAGTAAGAATCGATGAATCATAGTCAATGAGATGTGCGAAAAGCTAGGCTATCCCTAGTACTTAAACCAAGTACGGGAAAGATACCCCAAAGTCGAGGCATGATAATGTGGCACTTATGTTAAAATTGAAATATGGCGATAAGTATATTACCTTATGTGACGACCCTATATGGGTTTTGTGATAAGTTAGGTATGAAAAAAAGGTGAATGGTTTTATCAAGGTTATGCTAAGATTGCATAAAGATGTTACAAAATTGCGATAAGCGCCACAAAAGACTAATTACATTCTTGCATTATCAGAATGCCGCCTAGACACGAACCTGAGAAAGGTATTCAAGGGCGCGGAAGGGGACGAGGTAGGGGAAGAGGCCATATTCTACGGGCCGAAAGTGAAGAGATACTAGTACCACCCCCACCTCCACCCGACCGGAGAATAGAGGAATTGTTCCTTAGGCAAAACCCACCATCTTTTAACGGGAAAGGAAATCCCGAAGATGCTGAACAATGGGTTAGAGCAATAGAGAGGATTTTCGATTTCCTCCATTGTACAACGCAAGAAAGATTATCTTGTGTCACCTTCCAACTCACCGGACCGGCAGATTTCTGGTGGGAAGCAAGGAAAAAGACTATTACCCCAAACCAAATGGAATATTTCAGATGGGAAGATTTTAAGGCGGAAATATATAAGAAATATATTCCAAAGAGCTATAGAAAGAAGAAAGAAGTTGAATTTTTCAACTTAAAACAAGAAAGAAAGACTGTGACAGAGTACGATCGCATTTTCTGCGATATGTCAAGGTACGCCCCAGACCTAGTAAATACTGATATGAAAATGGCAGAAAAGTTTAGATCTGGATTAAGACATGAGATAAGGATGTCTCTGGCAAGTCATGGTGAATTGACTTACACCGAAGCTCTTAGTCGAGCTTTGGATATCGAGGCAGCGATGCCTGAAGACAAGCCTGCACCCCCTCAGTCACAGAATGTTGGTGACAAAGGAAAGAGGAAATGGGAAGGTAGTTTTAATAATAATTTCAACTGGGAAAATGATGGCAACACAAGCAATACGAGACCATGGAAGGGTAACTGGGCACCCCAAAGACAAGGTTGGAAGAGACCAGTGTTTTCTCCACCTACGGGAGGTCCACTGTAATGTATGAGGACGACTCCATGCCCAAATGCAATAGGATGCAGGGTATATGTATATGGGGCAATGTTAGGTGTTATAAATGTGGCATAAAGGGCCACTATGCGAATGAATGCCCCGGAGTACGTCCGATAAGAATGGTAAGGCCAAATCAACAAGGCCAAATCCAACAACTCAAAGCTATACAAGACCAGCCCAAGATGAGCAAGGCAACCAAAGCAATACCAACAATGGCAAGTACCGCTAACAACAACCAGCCCCAAAAAGAGCCTGCGTTAAATCAAGGACTAATAAACAAACCAAGGAAACTCATCAAAACGAAAACTTTTCAACGTATCTATAGTACCTTAGTTCGGAAAAGTACCTTATAATCTTTCACCACAAAAGCATACGTAAGATATATTAGAACTTAAATTTGAATAAGCAAATCGAAAGGAGAATCTATTCACCATAAGAGAAATCATGATTGTTGATATATTTACTCGAACTTAGAATTGAACTTAGAATCACTTAAGACTTGAGTAAAGAACTTGAACATAGTACCTATATGAGACATAGAGATAATCCTAAGAAGGAATCGATTAGTCGAAAACCATTCCACAACTCGCACTGTGAAAAGGAAATTTCGCTCCATTTCTCGGATAAGAAGTTGCAATTTTTATGGAATCCACATGGGAAGGAAATTCCAACCGCATCCACACTACAAATAAGGGAATTATTAAACAAGAAGGATATCGAGCATTCCTCGCTTATCTAAGCAAAGGATGGATAGCGAAATGAAGGTAGAGGATGTGAAAATTTTTCGAGAATTTCTAGAGATACCCTGACAACTTAGCAAAGACTACCCCTGATAAGCAGCTAGAATTTTACTATCGAGTTAGAACCATTATTAAACCAAGTTAAAAGTACCTTTATCAAATGGATTCAAGGAAAGTGAAAAGATAAAGACTCATGTTTGAAAGTCAGAAATCTAAGTTTCATCGAACCTAGTGTATCACCCAAGAAACACCCGACTTGCTTGTCAAAGAAGAAAGATAGCCCATTAAGAAAGTATATAGATTATCGAGAGTTAATAATCCATTACCAAGGATAAATGAGTATTCGTCAAAGGAAAAGGTGTAAGAGTAGTCCCGAGGATCGATCTCGATAGACTATAATCAACTCAAGGTACAAACCGACAATGTACCCAAAATGGCTTTTCAACAAGAGGTGGCTACTATAAATTTTAGTCGTGCCATTCGGATCAACTAATGCGCCAAAGATTGTTCGTGAACCTCATCTATTGTTTCACGATACTTAGACTATTATCTTAGTCATCATCATGGACGATATTCCTATCTATTCAAAGAGTTAGAAGAGGAAGATAGAAATTATCGAACGCCATCTCAATCGCCCGTAAGTGAAGGCATTGTATTAATGATCCTATGGGGTGACGTAACAATGGATTTTTGAGATAAGCTTACCAAAGTCAAAAGATAACATCGCTATATGGGTAGTAGTGTATCCACTTACCAAAATGTTCGGCCTCGCTATTTAAGGCTACTGGTCCGATAAGTTAGCCGTTGTTTACTAAGACAATCATACGTCTCGATCGTATAAAGATTTTGAGGTTATCTTTAAAATATGAATCGCTTAGAAGAGAAAGAATTAACGCACAAGTTGGAAATATATTTTCCACTTATTAAGTTTACCTACGACAATAATCTGTCGAAAGATAGCCCATGAGGCATAGTATAAAAGAAAGTATCGATCATCTCCTTATTGAGATAAAGAAAATAAGAGGAAAAGTTTTAAAGCCGATTTTGTGAAAGAAATGGTTAAGATGTTTGCCGAATTAGGTAAAGAAAGAAAGAGGTTCATGATAGACGAAAGTCTTACGCTGATACGCGTAAACATGAGCTGCATCTTGAATGCAGAGATTAAGTGTATTAAAGTTCTCCATTGAAAGAATTTCAATGTTCGGAGAAAAGGAAGTTGAGATTTCATTTTATAGACCTTGCGAGATCCTAGAGCGATAAGGCCTAGCAAAATTTATATAGATTGGTATTTCCACCAAGTTTGGGAATATAAAGAATGTTTTCCACGTCTGTGTTATGATCTAAAACATGATCATCATGATGACATTCTTCTCAAATCGAGATATAAGTTGTGAGAGAAAATCTGCGATTGTTTAATCGCCGATTCAAGTTAAGAAAAGCTTATACTATTGGTAAAAGTCCAATGGAAAACCATGGACAAAAGAAAGTTACGTGAAACTTGAGATTGTTATAGTGCAAAGATACCGTATTTTTACGGTATACAAATTTCGAGGACTAAATTTATTCTAAGGGGTAGAATGTAATATCCCAATTTTAAACGCTTAATTACGATAATATAAATCGAATTGTGGTTTTAGCCTCGATAATTAAAATCTTAATTAGTCAATGCTTGACTTTGACCAAGCATAATTGATAATATCGTGTGATATTCATCGACGCTAGTGAATTAAGGAATATAATTTCCGATATTCCTTCGAACGTAATATTCTAACGCTTGATAAATTCGATAGTTACGCCTTACATTATTATTAAGTTATTGCTTAATTTCAAATTCCTATTATTATAGGAATAAGTAAAGTTGTTACAACTTTATTTTTAGACGCTTTAGAGATAATTCATTTATGAGAATTTTGAGACGCTTAAAACGCTTGCTTTTTAGTATTTAGTCGATAACTCAATATATGATCTCGAATTATAAAATTCAAATTCCTATAATTATTTTATTATATAAGAGCATTATTTATCATTAAATAATGCTAGAAAATTTAAGAATGAGATGTACCATATTTTGATAATTTTCGAAAATATTTAAAATCGAAAATTAGGGTTTTTAATATCTAAATTATTTTAAATACTTATCTATGATTAAATTTATTATCTAAGACATATAATATGTTACATAATTATGTAGTAGCTATTTTATACAAGGAAATAAAATATTTGGAAATACCTTAGTGAAAATCGAAAATTAGGGTTTTCTAAGTACAAATTAATTTTTATTCTTATTTAATTAATGATGTATGATAATTATTATATTATTATGATGTCATTAGGATAAAATGAGTGTATTACAACTTGCACAAGTGGGGTGCACTTGTACTCAAAAGTGGCGCCAATTTTAGATTATTAAACATGATTTTATGTGATAAACATTATCCTATAATAAAGGATAAGGTATGAGTTGGATCCTATCATATTATAAGTGTAAAGTAGTGATAGTAGACAATTAAAACAAGTAATCTCATGCTCATTAATGAAGGAGCCGAAAATGTTGAAAAATGGTTGGAAAATATTTAATTTCATACTATATAATAGTGCCATTCAGATAGTTGAAAAATTCGACTTTTCTAAAGCAACTTTATACTATAATTATAATATGATAATAATATAGTATATAATATAAAAATAATAGAAATTTATCCTATTTAATTAGTATAATGAGAATGACATATTGGTATACATATGTGATTAATTTATTAAATCTTGATAAGTATGTTATAAATTATTAATTAATTATAATATAGTATAATAAAATATATAATATAGTAATAAACAAATAGTTAATCAATCCTAAGGCCTAATTAAAAGTGGGCGACGTATATATATATATATATTTAATAAAGTATTGATTTTAATTTAACCTATGGTTCAATGTATCTAATTAAAGGATAAGGTAGAAGTGGGGTGAGTCAGATAAGATAAGATTCTCGATAAGATATGATAAGGTTAGGGATAAGATTTGTAACAAGTGGATCTTAGATATTTTCACATAATAATAAAAAAATAAGTAGCCTAAGTCTATAAATACCCCATGAGAGCCTTCATTTGTTCACCACACACCAAAGTTTCGAAAATTATAAGGAGAGGAAGAGAGAGTGTTCATCTTGTGCAAGAGCCCAAACTTAGATCGACTAGCCGACGCCGATCAAATCTATACCGATTAAAAGGTTAGAATTCTTACGAGCCTTGTATATACGTTAGAATTTATGTTATAAGCTTAGTTTAATCATATGATTTTGAAAATTATATAACTCATGCTAATATGTTGAGATATTACATTTATACGATGTTATTAAGCATGTATTATAATTATATCACAAAAATTAAGCATGCTATGTAATTTAAAAATTGGACCAAAACTTAGGGGATGATATGTTGATGATTTTGATTTTAATTTTAATTCGAGCATGGAATAATAATCTAGGGTATTAAACAAGCTTATATGAATTTATATAGAATTTTGGAGAACTTTAGTACCTAAGTCCAAGAATTTCGAAAGTTATAACCTATGATAGAAGGTTGTGATATAAATCATATTTAAGTGTTATCATATAATTTTGATGATGTAGATTCATAATATATGGTTGTATGAATTTATCGAATTTATAAAATTATTCGACCTAAGTCGAAATTTTGAAATACGACTTAGGAACATTAAATTCAATAGTTCATAATAAATAACAATTATGTTATAATAAGGATAATTATGATTAAGTATTATATGAATTTATTGGAATTTTGAAAATGTTTAGTGGGTTAATTAGTTAACCTAAAACTATACCTTATTTGATTAATGTTATAAATTTATTTTATCAAGTATAATTACATAATATGATCTAAAATAATGTTTTAGACATAGTATGATTTTATAGAATTTTGGAACAAGAATTGTACATTAAAATCGAAAATTACATAAAATTGAAAAGTCAAATGTTGACTTTGAGTTGACTAAAGTCAAAATTGTTGACTAAAGGTCGACTTGGTCAAAATTGTTGACCAAAACGTCGATTGCAGTCAAAGGCACGTAATTCCATAACACGTGATCTATGTGACGAAGACGCTTAGTAACAATGTAACTTACGCTACGTAAGTACATTAAAACGCACATTATATATTAAAAGGTAGAATATCTCTTATAAATTGAGAGAGTTCATAATCGACATTAATCGATTAGGAAACGTCCAAATAAGTCCCGGCGTTAGCCTTATTTGACACGTAGAACGTTATAGACTATGTTCGCTCTCTCGAACGTGATCAACGATCAAAATAGTTCTTACGTTAAGGTGGGACGGACTGAGCTTCAACCTAGAAAGGAACGTTATGAAAAGCTACGCACTGTGGGCTTTATTTGAAAACCCTTTATTTATTTCGCCAAATGCAAAGTATTTATTTACGTGTGTTTACATTTAAATGATGATTACCGCCCAAAGTGTTTATGTTTTATGATGATCCTATCGTTGTCAAGCCAACTTTGAGAAATTGATATCGATCCTGTCGGAAGGATTATACCGCCAGATTGATCTCATATGACGATATTATTATTTGTGGTGATGGTTGGAATGATGATATTATTATTTGTGGTGATGGTTGGAATGATGATATTATTATTTGTGGTGATGGTCGAATGATGATATTTTGTGTGGAGTGGTCGGCATGATGATATTGAAAGTTGTTGGTTTGCTACCAACGTATGATGATCCCGATGTGATGTCATATTATATGTGGAGTCGGTGGCATGATGATATCGAAAGTCGTTGGTTCGCTACCAACGTGTGATGATGTTATGTGATGAAGTTATATGATGATGTTATGATATTAATTACTACCGATATGGATCATACAGACATGTAAAATATGTCCCGCCGCACGACTTTTGAAAATGAGAAATGTTTTAGTAAGCACAAGGCATTTTCAACTAAAACCCTCGGTCTTACTTATGGGCGGTGTAATTAAAGAAAATGTTTTCGCATGAGTCCACTAAGTGCATTCTTGTACTTACCGCATGTTTGTTTTAAACGCGCAGTTGAGCAATTGATGTCGATGTTGAAGTGTTGAGCGCTTGGAGTCTTCGTCGTTGATAAGTATAGCCGATTACATATCGTCATATGTGTAATCACACGCCTTTCCACCGCAGTTATAATAGGTTATGTTTTGAGTTAAACCCTTTAGTCAAGAGTCTAAATGATTCGGCCAGATGTATTTATATATGTGTCACAAGAAATGGTTTGAAGTTTTGGAAATTTGTTCATCGATACTTAGCAGCCCGTAATTAGTCTTCGCTTTATTGTTAATCCCGTCATTAGTAATAGTTCCCGCTAATCCGCACTTTGGAAAGGCGGTCATATAATAAGTAAGACACCTGAGGTTTTAGTTGAAAATGCTTTGGCTTACTAAAACATTTTCTCATTTCTCAAAACGCCGCTCGGCCGAGCATTTTCTCTTTGTATGATCCATATCACATTTCACATAATTGTTCATACGGATCTCACGCCGTAGAAGTAGGCCTCCTTCACCGACGCCGTGATCGGCAAGATGTTGCTAACGGCTCACAATCACATAGTCGTGGATTCTGATCCGACTAGGATCCATGACCGCCGATGACGTTACTAACGGCTCACAAATCACAAAACCGTGTACACGTTAATCTTAGCCACCAACTCCACATATAATATGACATCACATCGATCATCATACGTTGGTAGCGAACCAACAAATTTCAATTCATCATTCCAACCATCACCACAAATAATATCATCATTCTAACCATCACCACAAATAATATCATCATTCCAACCATCACCACAAATAATATCATCATTCCAACCATCACCACAAATAATATCATCACATCGATCAATCCTAGCTGTATAATCCTTCCCGCTAGATCCAATATCGCTTTTCATAGTTGGCTCGCCCAACAACTCGATAGGATCATACATAAAACATAAACACTTTGGGGTGTAATCATCATTTCAACCGAAGCTTGTAAATAAATACTTTGCATTTGGCAAAATAAATAAAAGGGTTTTCAATAAAGCCCACCGGTACATAGCTTTTCAATACGCTCCTTTCTAAGTCGAAAGCTCAAGTCCACGTCCCACCTTAACGTAAGAACTATTTTAGCACGCCGATCACGCTCGAGAGACTAACATAGTCTATAACGCTCTACGTGTCAAATAAGGCTAACGCCGGACTTATTTCGACGCTTCTAATCAATTAATGTCGATTATGAATTTTCTCAATTTATAAGAGATATTCTACCTTTAATATATAATGTACGCTTTAATGCACTACGTAACGAAGTTACATTGTTACTAAACGCATTACGTCACATAGAGATCGTGACATCGACCACGTGCCCTTTGACCTTGGTCAACGTTTTTGGTCAACAATTTTGACCAAGTCAACCTTAGTCAACAATTTTGACTTTAGTCAACTCAAAGTCAACATTTTGACTTTTCAATTTCTTATGTAATTTTCGATTTTAATGTACAATTCTTGTTCCAAAATTCCTATAAAATCATACTATGTCTAAAACATTATTTTAGATCATATTATGTAATTATACTTGATAAAATAAATTTATAACATTAATATACATAAGGTATGGTTTTCACAACATAATTCATCAACTAAACATTTTTCAAAATTCCAATAAATTCATATAACATTTAATCATCCTTAACTATCCTTATTATAACATAATTGTTATTTATTATGAACTATTGAATTTAATTTACCTAAGTCATATTTCGAAACTTTGACTTAGGTCCAATTAATTTTTATAAAATCCAATAAATTCCCACAACCATATATTATGAATCTACATCATCAATATAGTATGATAACACTTAAATATGGTTTATATCACAACCTACTATCATATCTTATAATTTTCGAAAATCATGAACATAGGTACTAAAGTTTTCCAAAATTCTACATAAATTCATATAAGCATAATTAATACCCTAGATCATGATTTCATGCTCAAATCAATAATTAAAAATCATAATCATCAACATATTGGGTTCACATATTTTCGGTCCACACTTATCTTTTAATAACATGCTTCATTTTGTGATATAATCATACTACATGCTCAATAATATCATATAAATACAATATCTAAACATCTTAGCACATATCCTATATTTTTCGAAATTCTCATAAATGAACTAGGCTTACAACATAAAATTTAACGGATGAAATTCGAAAATTCTAACATGTATACGAAGCTCGTAAAATTTCTAACCTTTTAATCGGTATTGATTTTGATCGGCAAAGTTTATTTGCTAAGGTTTGAAGATGAAAATGGATGAACTCTCTCCCAAACTTTCTCTCAAATTTTCGAAACTAAGGGGTTCAAAATGAGAGATGGTAGAGCTTAGGTTATATTTATAGAGCTTACCCACTTGTGTGTAATTATTACACATAAAATATCAACCATCCACTTGCTAAGGTGGTCAAAAATTTCGTCTATGTGTTATGAGCTAAGGACAAAGTTTTAATCCTTATCATATTAGTTCATCCACTAGGTAATTTGCTAAAAAAAAAAATTCTTCTCATTCCTTCCTAATATAGCTCACGTCCACTAGGATAATGAAAAGAAAAATTCATATTCACTTAATCTTATCACATATAGTCCACTTGGAAGCTAAAATATCATAGTAATTAATTCATACCACTTGCACACTTATCTCATAACTTGCGTCCTCTGGAAAGTATATAAGACAAGAGTTTACTTTAATAACTTAAGATAATTCTTATCTTATCAATTAGCATAGTGTCGGTCAAAATAATACACTCCCCATTGTTTTTTTTTTTTTTAATAGTCCTCTTTATTATGAAACCTATTATGTCATGTAGGGATAGAATGTATATATCATTCCTAACAAAACGTTACTATCAAAATGTGAAAAATTTCCTTTCTTTGGTTTACCATAGCTCACGGCACCCTCCTTAATTGGGAAATGATTTTTTTGTTCTCTTTGATATTATATACATCAATATTATCATAGGATAAAACATATTTTGAAAAGTCAAAATTTTACACCATGACTTTTTATTTTATTTTCACACTTGTTCACACAAATTTTCAAACTTTTCAACTACTACAAAACAAATTCCATAGTTACTTGTTTTAATTGGTAACTACCACTACATTATCTTGTAATAATATCCTACCAACATAATAAATTCACATCATGATTAAGACCATAGAAAATTATTTATTTTATCCATTTTAGTCAAAAGTTTCGGCCATATTTGCCAAAATAAAACCACACGCACATATTGATATTTATACCATATATTTATGCACTAATAGTTCATCATTATCATAATTAATTCACACAATATCCTAAGTATGACATTTGTATTTGTTACAAACAAATCTTCAAAATTAACGCCACCTATGTAACTTTATATACTATATAATTTATTTTCTTGCATTTAATTTCTATGTGACATAATACAAGTCCTAGATGATAATTAAAATCATAGGACAATTTATTAAAATTATTCCATGTCACATTTCACAAATTTCGAACCCAAATTTCGAAAATAGGAAGCAATTATCCAATAATTGTTCCTTAATTCCTCTAGCATTATTTTGATGATAAATAATGCTCTCATATCATAAAATAATCATAGGAATTTGAATTATACAATTCCATGATCATTTGACTAAGTTTTCAGCTTATCTCCAAAAGTCGACGTTCTAAACGTCTCAATTCGTTTGATAATCGTATCATCTCTAAATATTCACAAGAACATTGTAATCACTTCTCTACATTCCTTTGTTAATAAGGAATTTAAAATCTAAGCTGCATTGCTTAGAATTAACGTAAGACTTTGCTGTCAAATTTTATCAACGTTAGAAATATACGTTCGAAAGAATATTAGAACTATATTCCTTGCTTCACTAAGCGCTAGTGAATACGATATAATAATCCTCAGATAAGGGATAGTCAAAATCAAGTCTCGATAAATCACTATTTTGATTATCTAATAAAACCCTAATTCGCGATTTTATTATCGCTTTTCGCTTAAAACTCGGGTATTACATTCTACCCCTTAAAATAAATTTCGTCCCAAATTTGCATATCTTAAAACGTGGGACACTTTCCTTGTCATCTCATTCTCATGTTTTCACATGGCTATCTCTTGTCCATGGTTTCTCCATCGACCGTCACTAACAGTATAAACTTGTTTCTCAACCGTTGTGTTTCACGATTTAACATCGTCATAGATTTTTCCTCATAATCCATATTTGGATTAAGAATAACTTCATCATAATGATTCACGTGTTTTGGATAATACGCTGCACTCTCTTAGTCGTGACACGTGGAAAACAATATGTACATTCCCATATCGGTGGAAGTACCAATCTATAAAGCCATCGGGTCTATCATCTCAGATCTCGTAAGATCCTATAAAACGTGGTCGTAACTCTTATTTCACTCAAACTTTAACTACTCGATGAAAAGATCTTGAGTAAACTTTATCTACGCCAGATCCGTAAAACTTTTGCTTTCATGAGCCTTGTTAACATTTGTCTGCTTTTGATAGACATTCTCAAGCATTACACCGTGGTGTTAGAGACCGAACTTTCCTCTTTCGTACCTTATCATAATAAAGAAGTGATTGACACTTTCTTTTGTACAATATCTCATATGGTCCATATTGACCATTTCTCGACAGCTACTGTCGTAGGCGATGCTACATCAATGGAAAACATGTTTCCAACTTGTACTTCAATTCGACACTAATGTCTTTAACATATCTTAAAATGTTCGTATTGTCTTTCGACTGTCCATCTATGAGCAAAAGTATGCTCTAGTTCAATCTGCTCCAATTCTTTTCATTAACTAATCCAAATTTGGAACCTGGAATCTCTATCAAATATGATAGATTTTGGTATTTTTGTAAACGTATGATTTCTTTTTCGTTTTACTGAGCTAGCTTTTCAGATTTATAAGTAATCTGAATAGGTCGAATAATGAGCGTATTTAGCGAGTCTATCCACTACTACTCATATAGTAGTGTTACTTCTTTCGACTTTGATGGTCTGTTACGAACTTTATTACGATGTCATTCCATTCCCATGGGGTATCTCCAAGGGATATAACTTTCTCATAGTTTGTTAATGTAATGCCTCTACTTTTGACGAATGAGACTATATCTTGTTTCCATTCTTCCTATCGAACTTTTCTTATAAGTCTTGATACATCTCAATATTGCCTGGATGGGTAGTATAAGGAGTATCATGAGCTTCACTCATGATTTCATTCCTTAGCTCGTTATTGTTGGGAACACGATCCTTCTTTAAACAATATGACATTAGCATGTGCTTCTCTGCTTTTCGCCTTTAAAGTCTTTAGCTAGTATCTCTTTCTTGTTAAGAGACATCCTTACTTAGATCGACTTTCACGATTCAAGACCTTAGCTATTACGGTGCCTTTAATGGGCGATGTTTCATACAACAAATGATCCTTTTACTAATTCGAGCCATCTCTTTTCCCATGTCCAAAACTTTGCTTGACGAAGTATTTTAAACTTTCATGATCGGTGATTTAACTCATACCTCACTTCTTAGAGGTGATGTTTCCAAAACTTAATCCGTATTATTCTGCTACTTCTAAGTTGTGAGAGGGTAGTTCTATTTTGCACCGCTTAACCTTAGCCAAATCCACTTTAATTCATTCGATGACACGATATGTCCAAGGGACATTACTTTAAACCAAACTTCTCGCTTACTAGACTTGGCAAAATTATTCGCTCTTAAGATTTTTAAGACAATCCTCGTTGTTACTTATGTCCTTCCTTCTCTTTGTATGGATAAGGATATCTCTTATGAAAACTAAGAAAATTTATCTAAGTAAGGGTGGAACACTCGATTTTTGAGGCTCATGAATATGGCTAGCCATAACTTGTTCTGAAAGCCATTTTGGGTACATTGTCGCTTGTACCTTCAGTTGATGACATCCTTATTTAAGATCGATTTCTAGGATAATCCCACTTTTTAACCGATCGAGCAATCGCTTATCTTTGGTGGTGTATATTTGTTCTTTAAGCATCGCTTGGTTAAATTCTTGATAATCAATACATATTCTAAAAACCATCCTTCTCCTTTGTAAACAAGCCGGTGTTTCCCAAGGTGATACACTAGGTTCGATAAAACTTAAATCCTATAATTTTAGATTTACTCCTTTGTTCTTCCAACTTCCTGAAGCCATTCATTACACGTGCTTTTGATATGGGCTAATCGTGGTTCTAGATTCATAGATAATCTCTAGCCGCCTATCGTGGTAGTTCTTGGTAAATTGCTAAGGGAAACGCTGGCGCTTCTTAAATAATTTCCATATTCTTGATCTTTATCTCGCTTTCCTCCTTTGGTTAGATAACCAAGGAATGGTCGATATTCTTCCTTATTTATCATTCTCTTTAGAGGTAGTGTGGGTATTATTGGAATTTTCTTCTCCATGCCGATTCCATAGACTCGAATTCCTCGATCGGAAAATGGTACGCGTTTTTACTTTTCTTGCACATGCTCGAGAATGATTTTCGATTCATCATTCCTTTCTTAGGTCGTATCTACATCTTCTATGGGTATTACGCTCAAGTCATTTGCCTAACCTTAAGTGATCCTAGGTTCAATTCTAAGTTCGAGTAAATACGTGTGGCGACCATGATCCTTCTTTTAAGTAAAGAAATCCTCATCCTTTGATTCGCTTATTCTAATTTGAGTTCTAACGTGTCCACGCATTACTATTCTCGTGATAACAGAATGTGAAGCACTTGTCTCGAACAAAAGTATTTTAGGTATACCGAGAGGTTTTCTCGTACCTACCAAGCTTTCCTGGTTTTATTCGTTCCATCGTTATCATGCTTTCTAACTAGTATGTATGATTCAGCTTCCTTTCTCTTCTTTATCGCTCTTAAGAATATATCTTCCATATATTCTTTCTTTTAAAATCCTTTCAAGAAGAATTCTATATTAGCGCATTATGCTATCATACGTAATATCCTTTTGGATATACGCCATTTCTCTTAATCTTCATTGGTTTGACTAAGTGGTTTCGCATAAATTAAAATCCCTTGTTTGTCGAGAACGCATCATACTTTTGCCTCGACGCCATATATATCTTTACTATCTTCTCGACATTCTATGTTTACTTCATTTCAATGTCGAGGTACCCAATATTTCACTTTATTGGTCATTGATAAGTATGAGGAATAACCTTCCAATTAGATTCACCTTAAGGTCCTTCCTCAGAATCCCTTTCGTTGTTCGCTGAACGTATTTCCTTCAGACACGCCTTTAACAATTATCTTGCTTAATAATTACTAAATCGTGCATAAGATAAGTGTTTTGTCTCTATATAACTTAGAATATGACGGTTTCATCTCAAATAACAAATCTACTTCTTTAATCCACTTCCTTCCTTAAAAGGATTTACTTTACTTATCGTAATCAAACTGTTTGTAAACCTATCTCATGTTCCAAGCTTTCTCATAATCAGATAGCTAGTAATTTCCTCACTATTCTTAACTCTTGCTTCTTTTCTCGAGCATGATATCCGAAAGTCATATTACTTTCATTATACTTTGATTCTCACTTTTAGGATTAAGACCGTTATCATTCTAATCTATACGGGTAAGGTAGTACGTTTGTACACCATAACTTAAATTCCAAGTACCAATGTTCTATTGCCAAGTCTCAACTTCGGGTATCTTCCCATTCTTGGTTTAAATACTAGAATAGCCTATTTATTCATAATATCTCATTATTTGATCCATCGATCATACTATTATTGGTTTAACCAAAGTCTCAAATACTTGAGAACCATTCTTCTTAAACATAATCTTTATCGATTCATGGATAACGCGAAAACTTGATACCGAGATACTATCGCCTTTATATCCATCAACCGAGTTTTATTCCTCCATACTTTTAAACACGTCCAACCTACTAACGAGGTTTTAGGGACAATCAACTATCTTACAGATAAGTTGTATTCTTTCTCATTACGACATAATAAGAGGAGGGTATATTCCAAGGATCTCATACACTTTTCTTTACTCTATTCCAGCACTAAATGCTAAAGAGTATCTCGTTCATGACTTAGTTATCATATACTTGCGTGGAGGTATAACCGCATCACATCGATTGGGAAAACCCATCAGGGTCGATCCACCCATGTGTATCATAAAAGTATATATCTCGCCTCATCGAGAACTTCTTTACATCGATCTTGATGTCTATCACTTTACCGATCCGAAATTTTTAGCGATAAGGTACGCCAACCTATGTCATACTTATTGGTTTCAAGGATTGAAGAAAATTTGTCATGACAACTTGCAAAAGATATGGTTTCACAATTCAAGATAACAACTCTTGAGGTTTTGAAACAATACGCTCTTTCGAATCGAATAATTTGGGAGATAGGGTCCCAAGACCGTAATGACGACTCATCGAGATTTCTTTGGTCATATGGGGTGGCTGACCACACAAATACTTTCTCACCACACAAGGCTTGGCTTCAAAGAACATCGTATAAAATTTTGGTTTTGTAAACTTTTCCAAGAAAATGAGAAACGCAGTGGTTTCTCAATAGAAACTAGGTCATAGAGTTAAACTCGATGACGTAAATTGAGTAGAACTTGAAACCTTATATAGCTCATAATAGGTCATCTACAAAAGTTCTCATGTACGCTATATCTCTTCTTGTACTATCGGGAATCTTATTTTCTAGCAAGATTCTAATATTCTTGCTATATCGTAAGGTTTTCGTTTCATGGACATCATAGACTAGTCTTTAACTGATTCTCACGAATTCTGAAGAAGGAATCAAGGATTTGGGTCTTCATAAGAAATATAGTACCTTGTGATAGGAGTACGAGGCGAAAACCGTTCAGAATCGGAATTCAAACGAGGGAGAACGAGCTAAAGTCAAAATACTGCAAGAAGACAGTTTTGCTGGCGCCGAAATCAGCACCAAGATCGAACCTGAATTGCTAAGTTCTAAATTAAAGAGGTCGACGCTTAAAGTCTAAGTTGGCAAAGTCGATGTTGAAGTCGAGCATAAAATGCCGACGTGGTCCACTTTATATCTCTTCTTCTCGCTTTGAAAACTCGTAATGTTTGCACCGATCTTTGTTCTCGCTCATGTCGATACTTACTTTCAGATTCAAAAGAACCAAAGTTCTCGATTCTTACTTCTATATTCTCGCGATAAGTGATCATGCTTCTTATCACGCCTATGTTCTTTCGCAAAAGGATCATGCGACTTAACCTGTCTATGTTCCTCGGGATAACATATCCATCATCAAAATAATCGGAAATTTCGTAATCAGAAACATTCATAATATAATCATATGTTGGTAATAACCAACAACTTTCATAACATAAACTCTTATCAATTCCACAAATTCAAAACTTCTCCTTCGACATCTCAATGTCAATACTTTCTCATATCATTTTCAACTCTTCACAACATATAACATCATTGCAACACTTGCAATTACTTTCACCTTCAACAATCCTCATAACTTTCATTTTCTTTGAAAATTCATTTTAATCATTATCCACTACTTTTATTCTCAATTATCTCTCATAACTTTCATCTCTTTGGAAATATCATATTCCATGTTTAAACTTTTCATTTCAAAATTTTGAAAAAGGGCATGTACTTTCAAACTTTTCATTTCCAACGAGAAAATTATTTACTTAACGCTTATTAAATCTTTAAGTTTTCCATGAATATGTAGTCCCATACCTACATATCCTCGAATCCTTTGAGTTTTCCTCAATATGCGGTCACACCGCATATTCTTAAAATCTCTCCTAGTTCTAACTTTCATTTTCCAACTTCTTATCCTTATTCTCAAACCGTGAGAAAATCATTTACCTTTTTCCGGTTGAGCTTGATGTGATGGAGTGTTGAGCATAGTCGGTGATCTCTAGAAGTCTAGTGACTCTATCTAGACTCAACTTTGAAAGAAGTTTTGGGTTTAGGGTACGACCGGCTCTGATACCAACTGTAGCAGCCCGCCAACCCAAAGTACGGATTAGCGTAAACTGTTACTAATGACGGGATTAACAACAAGAATAAACACTAATTATGGAACTCATGAGATATATATATAATAGACAAATTCTCAGAAACTTCATATCATTTAATGTGACACATATATCGTACATACGAAACTGGATTATTTAGACTCTTGACTAAAGGGTTCAACTCGAAACATAACCTATATAACTCAGCAATGAAAGACGGTGATTACACATATGACGATATGTAATCAAGGCTATACCTATCAACCATGTAAGACTCCAACTGCTCAACACTTCAACATCCAACATCAATCGCTCAACCCGCACATTTAAAAACAATATGCGTGGCTAAGTACAAGAATGCACTTAGTGGGCTCATGCCAAAACATTTTCTTTAATTACACCGCCTATAAGTAAGACACACAGGTTTTAGTTGAAAATGCTTGTGCTTACTAAAACATTTTCTCATTTCTCAAAACGCCGCTCGCCGAGCATTTTCTCTTTGTATGATCCATATCACATTTCACATAATTGTTCATAATAGATCTCACGCCGTAAGTAGGCCTCTTCACCGACGCCGTGATCGGCCAAGATGTTGCTAACGGCTCACAATCACATAGTCGTGATTCTCGATCCGACTAGATCCATGACCGCCGATGACGTTACTAACGGCTCACAACACAAAACGGTGTACACGTTAATCTTAGCCACCAACTCCACATATAATACGACATCACATCGGGATCATCATACGTTGGTAGCGAACCAACAAATTTCAATTCATCATTCCAACCATCACCACAAATAATATCATCATTCCAACCATCACCACAAATAATATCATCATTCCAACCATCACCACAAATAATATCATCATTCCAACCATCACCACAAATAATATCATCACATCGATCAATCCTAGCTGTATAATCCTTCCGCCAGATCCAATATCGCTTTCATAGTTGCTCGCCCAACAACTCGATAGGATCATACATAAAAACATAAACACTTTTGGCGTGTAATCATCATTTCTCAACCGAAGCTTGTAAATAAATACTTTCAGATTTGGCAAAATAAATAAAAGGGTTTTCGAATAAAGCCCACCCGTACATAGCTTTTCAACACGTTCCTTTCTAAGTCGAAAGCTCAAGTCCACGCCCCACCTTAACGTAAGAACTATTTTAGACGTTGATCACGCTCGAGAGAGACTAACATAGTCTATAACGCTCTACGTGTCAAATAAGGCTAACGCGGACTTATTTCGACGCTTCCAATCAATTAATGTCGATTATGAATTTTCTCAATTTATAAGAGATATTCTACCTTTAATATATAATGTACGCTTTAATGCACTTACGTAACGTAGTTACATTGTTACTAAACGCACACGTCACATAGATCACGACATCGAATACGTGCCTCTTCGACCTTGGTCAACGTTTTGGTCAACAATTTTGACCAAGTCAACCTTAGTCAACAATTTTGACTTTAGTCAACTCAAAGTCAACATTTTGACTTTTCAATTTCTTATGTAATTTTCGATTTTAATGTACAATTTTTGTTCCAAAATTCTATAAAATCATACTATGTCTAAAACATTATTTTAGATCATATTATGTAATTATACTTGATAAAATAAATTTATAACATTAATATACATAAGGTATGGTTTTGATCAACATAATTCATCAACTAAACATTTTTCAAAAATTCCAATAAATTCATATAACATTTAATCATCCTTAACTATCCTTATTATAACATAATTGTTATTTATTATGAACTATTGAATTTAATTTACCTAAGTCATATTTCAAACTTTGACTTAGGTCCAATTAATTTTATAAAATCCAATAAATTCCCACAACCATATATTATGAATCTACATCATCAATATAGTATGATAACACTTAAATATGGTTTATATCACAACCTACTATCATATCTTATAATTTTCGAAAATCATGAACATAGGTACTAAAGTTTTCCAAAAATTCTACATAAATTCATATAAGCATAATTAATACCCTAGATCATGATTTCATGCTCAAATCAATAATTAAAAATCATAATCATCAACATATTGGGTTCACATATTTTCGGTCCACACTTATCTTTTAATAACATGCTTCATTTTGTGATATAATCATACTACATGCTCAATAATATCATATAAATACAATATCTAAACATCTTAGCACATATCCTATATTTTCAAATTCTCATAAATGAACTAGCTTACAACATAAAATTTAACGGATGAAATTCAAAATTCTAACATGTATCTAAGTTTCAGAAATTTCTAACCTTTAATCCAGATTGATTTTGATCGGAAAGTTTATTTGCTAAGGTTTGAAGATGAAAATGGATGAACTCTCTCCCAAACTTTCTCTCAAATTTTCAAACTAAGGGGTTCAAATGAGAGATGGTAGAGCTTAGGTTATATTTATAGAGCTTACCCACTTGTGTGTAATTATTACACATAAAATATCAACCATCCACTTGCTAAGGTGGTCAAAAATTTAAATCTATGTGTTATGAGCTAAGGACAAAGTTTTAATCCTTATCATATTAGTTCATCCACTAGGTAATTTGCTAAAAAAAATTCTTCTCATTCCTTCCTAATATAGCTCACGTCCACTAGGATAATGAAAAGAAAAATTCATATTCACTTAATCTTATCACATATAGTCCACTTGGAAGCTAAAATATCATAGTAATTAATTCATACCACTTGCACACTTATCTCATAACTTGCGTCCTCTGGAAAGTATATAAGACAAGAGTTTACTTTAATAACTTAAGATAATTCTTATCTTATCAATTAGCATAGTGTCGGTCAAAATAATACACCCCATTGTTTTTTTTTTTTTTAATAGTCCTCTTTATTATGAAACCTATTATGTCATGTAGGGATAGAATGTATATATCATTCCTAACAAAACGTTACTATCAAAATGTGAAAATTTCCTTTCTTTGGTTTACCATAGCTCACGGCACCCTCCTTAATTGGGAAATGATTTTTTGTTCTCTTTGATATTATATACATCAATATTATCATAGGATAAAACATATTTTGAAAAGTCAAAATTTTACACCATGACTTTTATTTTATTTTCACACTTGTTCACACAAATTTTCAAACTTTTCAACTACTACAAAACAAATTCCATAGTTACTTGTTTTAATTGGTAACTACCACTACATTATCTTGTAATAATATCCTACCAACATAATAAATTCACATCATGATTAAGACCATAGAAAATTATTTATTTTATCCATTTTAGTCAAAAGTTTCGCCATATTTGCCAAAATAAAACCACACGCACATATTGATATTTATACCATATATTTATGCACTAATAGTTCATCATTATCATAATTAATTCACACAATATCCTAAGTATGACATTTGTATTTGTTACAAACAAATCTTCAAAATTAACGCCACCTATGTAACTTTATATACTATATAATTTATTTTCTTGCATTTAATTTCTATGTGACATAATACAAGTCCTAGATGATAATTAAAATCATAGGACAATTTATTAAAATTATTCCATGTCACATTTCACAAATTTCGAACCCAATTTCGAAAATAGGAAGCAATTATCCAATAATTGTTCCTTAATTCCTCTAGCATTATTTTGATGATAAATAATGCTCATATCATAAAATAATCATAGGAATTTGAATTATACAATTCCATGATCATTTGACTAAGTTTTCACTTATCTCCAAAAGTCGACGCTCTAAACGCCTCAATTGCTTGATAATCGATCATCTCTAAATATTCACAAGAACATTGTAATCACTTCTACATTCCTTTGTTAATAAGGAATTTAAAATCTAAGCTGCATTGCTTAGAATTAACGTAAGACTTTGTCACAAATTTTATCAACGTTAGAAATATACGCTCGAAAGAATATTAGAACTATATTCCTTGCTTCACTAAGCGCTAGTGAATACGATATAATAATCCTCGATAAGGGATAGTCAAAATCAAGTCTCGATAAATCACTATTTTGATTATCTAATAAAACCCTAATTCGCGATTTTTATTATCGCTTTTCGCTTAAAACTCCTGGGGTATTACATTCTACCCCCCTTAAAATAAATTTCGTCCCGAAATTTGCATATCTTAAAAACGTGGGACACTTTCCTTGTCATCTCATTCTCATGTTTTCACATGGCTATCTCTTGTCCATGGTTTCTCCATTGGACTGTCACTAACGGTATAAACTTGTTTCTCAACCGTTGTGCTTCACGATTTAACATCGTCATAGATTTTTCCTCATAATCCATATTTGGATTAAGAATAACTTCATCATAATGATTCACGTGTTTTGGATAATACGCGTACTCTCTTAGCTGTGACACGTGGAAAACAATATGTACATTCCCCATATCTGGTGGAAGTACCAATCTATAGGCTACTGGGTCTATCATCTCTAGGATCTCGTAAGATCCTATAAAACGTGGTCGTAACTCTTATTTCACTCAAACTTTAACTACTCTCGATGAAAAGATCTTGAGTAAACTTTATCTACGCGTATCTGTGTAAAACTTTTGCTTTCATGAGCCTTGTTAACATTCGTCTGCTTTGATGACATTCTCAAGCATTACACTCGTGGTGTTAGACCACGGAACTTTCCTCTTCGTACTTTTATCATAATAAAAAGTGATTGACACTTTCTTTTGTACAATATCTCATATGGTCCATATTGACCATTTCTATTACCATCGTCAGAAGCGATGCTACATCAATGGAAAACATGTTTCCAACTTGTACTTCAATTCGACACTAATGTCTTTAACATATCTTAAAATGTTCGTATTGTCTTTCGACTGTCCATCTATGAGCAAAAGTATGCTCTAGTTCAATCTCGGCTCCAATTCTTTTCATTAACTAATCCAAATTTGGAACCTGGAATCTCTATCAAATATGATAGATTTTGGTATTTTTTTGTAAACGTATGATTTCTTTTTCGTTTTACTGAGCTAGCTTTTCAGATTTATAAGTAATCTGAATAGGTCGAATAATGAGCGTATTTAGCTAGTCTATCCACTACTACTCATATAGTAGTGTTACTTCTTTCGACTTTGATGGTGCGTTACTTAACTTTATTACGATGTCATTCCATTCCCATGGGTATCTCCAAGGATATAACTTCTCATAGTTTGTTAATGTAATGCCTCTACTTTTGACGAATGAGACTATATCTTGTTTCCATTCTTCCCATCGAACTTTTCTTATAAGTCTTGATACATCTCAATATTGCCTGGATGGGTAGTATAAGGAGTATCATGAGCTTCACTCATGATTTCATTCCTTAGCTCGTTATTGTTGGGAACACGTATCCTTCTTTAAACAATATGACATTAGCATGTGCTTTCTTGCTTTTCGCCTTTAAAGTCTTTAGCGAGTATCTCTTTCTTGTTAAGAGACATCCTTACTTAGATTGACTTTCACGATTCAAGACCTTAGCTATTACGGTGCCTTTAATGGGCGATGTTTCATACAATGTGATCCTTTACTAATTCGAGCCATCTCTTTCCCATGTCCAAAACTTCTTTGCTTGACGAAGTATTTTAAACTTTCATGATCGGTGACGAACTCATACCTCACTTCTTAGAGGTGATGTTTCCAAAACTTAATCCGTGTATTACTGTTGCTACTTCTAAGTTGTGAGAGGGGTAGTTCTATTTTTGCACTGCTTTAACCTTAGCCAAATCCACTTTAATTCATTCTGATGACACGATATGTCCAAGGGACATTACTTCTTTAAACCAAACTTCTCGTTTACTAGACTTGGCAAAAATTATTCGGCTCTTAAGATTTTTAAGACAATCCTCAGTGTTACTTATGTCCTTCCTTTCTCTTTGTATGGATAAGGATATCTCTTATGAAAACTAAGAAAAATTTATCTAAGTAAGGGTGGAACACTCGATTTTTGAGGCTCATGAATATGGCTAGCCATAACTTGTTCGGAAAGCCATTTTGGGTACATTGTCAGTTTGTACCTTCAGCTGATGACATCCTTATTTAAGATCGATTCTCGAGGATAATCCCACTTCTTTAACCGATCGAGCAATCGCTTATCTTTGGTGGTGTATATTTGTTCTTAAGCATCAGTTGGTTAAATTCTTGATAATCAATACATATTCTAAAACCATCCTTCTCCTTTGTAAACAAGCCGGTGTTTCCCAAGGTGATACACTAGGTTCGATAAAACTTAAATCCTATAATTTTAGATTTACTCCTTTGTTCTTCCAACTTCCTGAAGCCATTCATTACACGTGCTTTTGATATGGGCTAATCGTGGTTCTAGATTCATAGATAATCTCTAGCCGCCATCGTGGTAGTTCTTGGTAAATTGCTAAGGGAAACGTTTGGCAGTTCTTAAATAATTTCCATATTCTTGATCTTTATCTCTGCTTTCCCTCCTTTGGTTAGATAACCAAGGAATGGTCGACATTCTTCCTTATTTATCATTCTCTTTAGAGGTAGTGTGGGTATTATTGGAATTTTCTTCTCCATGCTGATTCCATAGGACTCGTAATTCCTTGATCGGAAAATGGTACGTACTTTTACTTTTCTTGCACATGCTCGTAGAATGATTTTCGATTCATCATTCCTTTCTTAGGTCGTATCTACATCTTCTATAGGTATTACGCTCAAGTCATTTGCCTAACCTTAAGTGATCCTAGGTTCAATTCTAAGTTCGAGTAAATACGTGTGGCGACCATGATCCTTCTTTTAAGTAAAGAAATCCTCATCCTTTGATTCGCTTATTCTAATTTGAGTTCTAACGTGTCCACGCATTACTATTCTCGTGATAACAGAATGTGAAGCACTTGTCTCGAACAAAAGTATTTTAGGTATACCGAGAGGTTTTCTCGTACCTACCAAGCTTTCTCCGGTTTTATTCGCTCCATCGTTATCATGCTTTCTAACTAGTATGTATGATTCTTCCTTTCTCTTCTTTATCGCCTTAAGAATATATCTTCCATATATTCTTTCTTTTAAAATCCTTTCAAGAAGAATTCCTATATTAGCGGTTACATTATGCTATCATACGTAATATCCTTTTTGGATATACGTCATTTCTCTTAATCTTCATTGGTTTGACTAAGTGGTTTCGCATAAATTAAAATCCCTTGTTTGCTGAGAACGCATCATACTTTTGCCTTGACGTCATATATATCTTTACTATCTTCTCGACATTCTATGTTTACTTCATTTCAATGCTGAGGTACCCAATATTTCACTTTATTGGTCACTGCATAAGTATGAGGAATAACCTTCCAATTAGATTCACCTTAAGGTCCTTCCTCAGAATCCCTTTCGTTGTTCGCTGAACGTATTTCCTTCAGACACGCCTTTAACAATTATCTTGCTTAATAATTACTAAATCGTGTATAAGATAAGTGTTTTGTCTCTATATAACTTAGAATATGAC
This sequence comes from Salvia rosmarinus, assembly GCA_036937905.1. Classification (NCBI taxonomy): domain Eukaryota; kingdom Viridiplantae; phylum Streptophyta; class Magnoliopsida; order Lamiales; family Lamiaceae; genus Salvia; species Salvia rosmarinus. Next base: position 29,772 of record JAODLM010000460.1, read on the forward strand.
GGTTTCATCTCAAATAACAAATCTACTTCTTTAATCCACTTCCTTCCTTAAAAGGATTTACTTTACTTATCGTAATCAAACTGTTTGTAAAACCTATCTCATGTTCCGGGCTTTCTCATAACTGTATAGCTAGTAATTTCCTCAGCTATTCTTAACTCTTGCTTCTTTTCTTGAGCATGATATCCGAAAGTCATATTACTTTCATTATACTTTGATTCTCACTTTTAGGATTAAGACCGTCATCATTCTAATCTATACGGGTAAGGTAGTACGTTTGTACACCATAACTTAAATTCCAAGTACCAATGTTCTATTGCCAAGTCTCAACTTCGGGGTATCTTCCCCATTCTTGGTTTAAATACTAGGAATAGCCTATTTATTCACACATCTCATTATTTGATCCATCGATCATACTATTATTGGTTTAACCAAAGTCTCAAATACTTGAGAACGATTCTTCTTAAACATAATCTTTATCGATTCATGGATAACGCGGAAAACTTGATACTGAGATACTATCGTTCCTTTATATCCATCAACCGAGTTTTATTCCTCTCCATACTTTTAAACACGCCCAACCTACTAACGAGGTTTTAGGGACAATCAACTATCTTACGATAAGTCAGTATTCTTTCTCATTACGACATAATAAGAGTGAGGTATATTCCAAGGATCTCATACACTTTTCTTTACTCTATTCCAAAGACTAAATGCTAAAGAGTATCTCGCTCATGACTTAGTTATCATATACTTGCGTGAGGTATAACCTGTCATCATCATCGATTGGGAAAACCCATCATGGTCGATCCACCTATGTGTATCATAAAAGTATATATCTCGCCTCATCGAGAACTTCTTTACATCGATCTTGATGTCTATCACTTTACCGATCCGAAATTTTTAGGTGATAAGGTACGCCAACCTATGTCATACTTATCGTTTCAAGGATTGAAGAAAATTTGTCATGACAACTTGCAAAAGATATGGTTTCACAATTCAAGATAACAACTCTTGAGGTTTTGAAACAATACGTTCTTTAAATCGAATAATTTGGGAGATAGGGTCCGAAGACCAGAATGACGACTACTGAGATTTCTTTGGTCATATGGGGTGGCCAGACCCGTCACAAATACTTTCTCAGTCACACAAGGCTTGGCTTCAAAGAACATCAGATAAAATTTTGGTTTTGTAAACTTTTCCAAGAAAATGAGAAACGCAGTGGTTTCTCAATAGAAACTAGGTCATAGAGTTAAACTCGATGACGTAAATTGAGTAGAACTTGAAACCTTATATAGCTCATAATAGGTCATCTACAAAAGTTCTCATGTACGTCATATCTCTTCTTGTACTCATCGAATCTTATTTTCTAGCAAAGATTCTAATATTCTTGCTATATCGTAAGGTTTTCGCTTCATGGACATCATAGGACTAGTCTTTAACTGATTCTCACGAATTCTGAAGAAGGAATCAAGGATTTGGGTCTTCATAAGAAATATAGTACCTTGTGATAGGAGTACGTAGGCGAAAACCGTTCGTAAATCGGAATTCAAACGAGGGAGAACGAGCTAAAGTCAAAATACTGCGCAAGACAGTTTTGCTGGCGCCGAAATCAGGCAGCCAAGATCGAACTGAATTGCTAAGTTCTAAATTAAAGAGGTCGACGCTTAAAGTCTAAGTTGGCAAAGTCGATGTTGAAGTCGAGCATAAAAATGCCGACGTGGTCCACTTTATATCTCTTTCTTCTCGTTTTGAAAACTCGTAATGTTTGCACTGATCTTTGTTCTCGTTCTCATGTCGATACTTACTTTCGTATTCGAAAAGAACTAAAGTTCTCAGATTCTTACTTCTATATTCTCGCGATAAGTGATCATGCTTCTTATCACGCCTATGTTCTTTCGCAAAAGGGATCATGCGACTTAACTGCCTATGTTCCTCGGGATAACATATCCATCATCAAAATAATCGAAATTTCGTAATCGTAAACATTCATAACATAATCATATGTTGGTAATAACCAACAACTTTCATAACATAAACTCTTATCAATTCCACAAATTAAAACTTCTCCTTCGACATCTCAATGTCAATACTTTCTCATATCATTTTCAACTCTTCACAACATATAACATCATTGCAACACTTGCAATTACTTTCACCTTCAACAATCCTCATAACTTTCATTTTCTTTGAAAATTCATTTCAATCATTATCCACTACTTTTATTCTCAATTATCTCTCATAACTTTCATCTCTTTGGAAATATCATATTCCATGTTTAAACTTTTCATTTCAAAATTTTGAAAAGGGCATGTACTTTCAAACTTTTTCATTTCCAATCGAGAAAATTATTTACTTAACGCTTATTAAATCTTTTAAGTTTTCCATGAATATGTAGTCCCATACCTACATATCCTCGAATCCTTTGAGTTTTCCTCGAATATGCAGCCTCATACACCGCATATTCTTAAAATCTCTCCTAGTTCTAACTTTCATTTTCCAACTTCTTATCCTTATTCTCAAACCGTGAGAAAATCATTTACCTTTTTCCTGCTGAGCTTGATGTGATGGAGTGTTGAGCATAGTCGGTCGATCTCTAGAAGTCTAGTGACTCTATCTAGACTCAACTTTTGAAAGAAGTTTTGGGTTTAGGGTACGACCGGCTCTGATACCAACTGTAGCAGCCCGCCAACCCAAAGTACGGATTAGCAGAAACTGTTACTAATGACGGGATTAACAACAAGAATAAACACTAATTATGGAGCTGCGAGATATATATAATAGACAAATTTCTAAACTTCATATCATTTAATGTGACACATATATCGTATATCTAAACTGGATTATTTAGACTCTTGACTAAAGGGTTCAACTCAAACATAACCTATATAACTCTGCAATGAAAGACGGTGATTACACATATGACGATATGTAATCAATGCTATACCTATCAACGACGTAAGACTCCAACCGCTCAACACTTCAACATCCAACATCAATCGCTCAACCCGCACATTTAAAAACAAATATGCGGGCTAAGTACAAGAATGCACTTAGTGGGCTCATGCCAAAACATTTTCTTTAATTACACCGCCCATAAGTAAGACACAGTGGTTTTAGTTGAAAATGCTTTGTGCTTACTAAAACATTTTCTCATTTCTCAAAACGTCGCCGCCGAGCATTTTCTCTCAGATGATCCATATCACATTTCACATAATTGTTCATAACAGATCTCACGCCGTAGAAGTAGCCTCTTCACCGACGCCGTGATCGCCAAGATGTTGCTAACGGCTCACAATCACATAGTCGTGATTCAGATCCGACTAGATCCATGACCGCCGATGACGTTACTAACGGCTCACAACTGGCGGGTGTACACGTTAATCTTAGCCACCAACTCCACATATAATACGACATCACATCAGATCATCATACGCTGGTAGCGAACCAACAAATTTCAATTCATCATTCCAACCATCACCACAAATAATATCATCATTCCAACCATCACCACAAATAATATCATCATTCCAACCATCACCACAAATAATATCATCATTCCAACCATCACCACAAATAATATCATCACATCGATCAATCCTACCAGTATAATCCTTGGCTTAGATCCAATATCGCTTTCATAGTTGCTCGCCCAACAACTCGATAGGATCATACATAAAACATAAACACTTTAGGTGTAATCATCATTTTCAACCGAAAGCTTGTAAATAAATACTTTGATTCGCAAAATAAATAAAAGTGGTTTTCGAATAAAGCCCACCCGTACATAGCTTTTCAACACGTCCTTTCTAAGTCGAAAGCTCAAGTCCACGCCCCACCTTAACGTAAGAACTATTTTAGCACGCTGATCACGTCGAGAGAGACGAACATAGTCTATAACGCTCTACGTGTCAAATAAGGCTAACGCCGGACTTATTTCGACGCTTCCTAATCAATTAATGTCGATTATGAATTTTCTCAATTTATAAGAGATATTCTACCTTTTAATATATAACGACGCTTTAACGCACTTACGTAACGTAAGTTACATTGTTACTAAACGCATTCACGCCACATAGATCACGACATCGAATTACGTGCCCCTTCGACCTTGGTCAACGTTTTGGTCAACAATTTTGACCAAGTCAACCTTAGTCAACAATTTTGACTTTAGTCAACTCAAAGTCAACATTTGACTTTTTCAATTTCTTATGTAATTTTCGATTTTAATGTACAATTCTTGTTCCAAAATTCCTATAAAATCATACTATGTCTAAAACATTATTTTAGATCATATTATGTAATTATACTTGATAAAATAAATTTATAACATTAATATACATAAGGTATGGTTTTCTACAACATAATTCATCAACTAAACATTTTCAAAAATTCCAATAAATTCATATAACATTTAATCATCCTTAACTATCCTTATTATAACATAATTGTTATTTATTATGAACTATTGAATTTAATTTACCTAAGTCATATTTCGAAACTTTGACTTAGGTCCAATTAATTTTTATAAAATCCAATAAATTCCCACAACCATATATTATGAATCTACATCATCAATATAGTATGATAACACTTAAATATGGTTTATATCACAACCTACTATCATATCTTATAATTTTCGAAAATCATGAACATAGGTACTAAAGTTTTCCAAAAATTCTACATAAATTCATATAAGCATAATTAATACCCTAGATCATGATTTCATGCTCAAATCAATAATTAAAAATCATAATCATCAACATATTGGGTTCACATATTTTCGGTCCACACTTATCTTTTAATAACATGCTTCATTTTGTGATATAATCATACTACATGCTCAATAATATCATATAAATACAATATCTAAACATCTTAGCACATATCCTATATTTTTCGAAATTCTCATAAATGAACTAGGCTTACAACATAAAATTTAACGGATGAAATTCGAAAATTCTAACATGTATATGAAGTTTCAGAAATTTCTAACCTTTAATTCCAGATTGATTTTGATCCAAAGTTTATTTGCTAAGGTTTGAAGATGAAAATGGATGAACTCTCTCTCCCAAACTTTCTCTCAAATTTTCGAAACTAAGGGGTTCAAAATGAGAGATGATAGAGCTTAGGTTATATTTATAGAGCTTACCCACTTGTGTGTAATTATTACACATAAAATATCAACCATCCACTTGCTAAGGTGGTCAAAAATTTCGTCTATGTGTTATGAGCTAAGGACAAAGTTTTAATCCTTATCATATTAGTTCATCCACTAGGTAATTTGCTAAAAAAAATTCTTCTCATTCCTTCCTAATATAGCTCACGTCCACTAGGATAATGAAAAGAAAAATTCATATTCACTTAATCTTATCACATATAGTCCACTTGGAAGCTAAAATATCATAGTAATTAATTCATACCACTTGCACACTTATCTCATAACTTGCGTCCTCTGGAAAGTATATAAGACAAGAGTTTACTTTAATAACTTAAGATAATTTTATCTTATCAATTAGCATAGTGTCGGTCAAAATAATACACTCCCCATTGTTTTTTTTTTTTTAATAGTCCTCTTTATTATGAAACCTATTATGTCATGTAGGGATAGAATGTATATATCATTCCTAACAAAACGTTACTATCAAAATGTGAAAAATTTCCTTTCTTTGGTTTACCATAGCTCACGGCACCCTCCTTAATTGGGAAATGATTTTTTGTTCTCTTTGATATTATATACATCAATATTATCATAGGATAAAACATATTTTGAAAAGTCAAAATTTTACACCATGACTTTTTATTTTATTTTCACACTTGTTCACACAAATTTTCAAACTTTTCAACTACTACAAAACAAATTCCATAGTTACTTGTTTTAATTGGTAACTACCACTACATTATCTTGTAATAATATCCTACCAACATAATAAATTCACATCATGATTAAGACCATAGAAAATTATTTATTTTATCCATTTTAGTCAAAAGTTTCGCCATATTTGCCAAAATAAAACCACACGCACATATTGATATTTATACCATATATTTATGCACTAATAGTTCATCATTATCATAATTAATTCACACAATATCCTAAGTATGACATTTGTATTTGTTACAAACAAATCTTCAAAATTAACGCCACCTATGTAACTTTATATACTATATAATTTATTTTCTTGCATTTAATGGCTATGTGACATAATATAAGTCCTAGATGATAATTTAAATCATAGGACAATTTATTAAAATTATTCCATGTCACATTTCACAAATTTCGAACCCAAATTTCGAAAATAGGAAGCAATTATCCAATAATTGTTCCTTAATTCCTCTAGCATTATTTTGATGATAAATAATGCTCTCATATCATAAAATAATCATAGGAATTTGAATTATACAATTCCATGATCATTTGACTAAGTTTTCAGCTTATCTCCAAAAGCCGACGTTCTAAACGTCTCAATTCGTTTGATAATCGTATCATCTCTAAATATTCACAAGAACATTGTAATCACTTCTACATTCCTTTGTTAATAAGGAATTTAAAATCTAAGTCGCATTGCTTAGAATTAACGAAGACTTTGTCACAAATTTTATCAACGTTAGAAATATACGCTCGAAAGAATATTAGAACTATATTCCTTGCTTCACTAAGCGCTAGTGAATACGATATAATAATCCTCGATAAGGGATAGTCAAAATCAAGTCTCGATAAATCACTATTTTGATTATCGAATAAAACCCTAATTCGCGATTTTATTATCGCTGCTTTAAAACTCTGGTATTACATTCTACCCTTAAAATAAATTTCGTCCCAAATTTGCATATCTTAAAAACGGGACACTTTCCTTGTCATCTCATTCTCATGTTTTCACATGGCTATCTCTTGTCCATGGTTTCTCCATCGATCATCACTAACAGTATAAACTTGTTTCTCAACCGTTGTGCTTCACGATTTAACATCGTCATAGATTTTTCCTCATAATCCATATTTGGATTAAGAATAACTTCATCATAATGATTCACGTGTTTTGGATAATACGTACTCTTAGTCGTGACACGTGGAAAACAATATGTACATTCCCATATCCGTGGAAGTACCAATCTATAGGCTACTGGGTCTATCATCTCTAGGATCTCGTAAGATCCTATAAAACGTGGTCGTAACTCTTATTTCACTCAAACTTTAACTACTCTCGATGAAAAGATCTTGAGTAAACTTTATCTACGCGCATCTGTGTAAAACTTTTGCTTTCATGAGCCTTGTTAACATTTGTCTGTTTTGATAGACATTCTCAAGCATTACACTCAGGGTGTTAGACCCTGGAACTTTCCTCTTTCGTACCTTATCATAATAAAGAAGTGATTGACACTTTCTTTTGTACAATATCTCATATGGTCCATATTGACCATTTCTCGACAGCTACTGTCGTAGGCGATGCTACATCAATGGAAAACATGTTTCCAACTTGTACTTCAATTCGACACTAATGTCTTTAACATATCTTAAAATGTTCGTATTGTCTTTCGACTGTCCATCTATGAGCAAAAGTATGCTCTAGTTCAATCTCGTCTCCAATTCTTTTCATTAACTAATCCAAATTTGGAACCTGGAATCTCTATCAAATATGATAGATTTTGGTATTTGTTTGTAAACGTATGATTTCTTTTTCGTTTTACTGAGCTAGCTTTTCAGATTTATAAGTAATCTGAATAGGTCGAATAATGAGCGTATTTAGCGAGTCTATCCACTACTACTCATATAGTAGTGTTACTTCTTTCGACTTTGATGGTCTGTTACGAACTTTATTACGATGTCATTCCATTCCCATGGGGTATCTCCAAGGGATATAACTTTCTCATAGTTTGTTAATGTAATGCCTCTACTTTTGACGAATGAGACTATATCTTGTTTCCATTCTTCCTATCGAACTTTTCTTATAAGTCTTGATACATCTCAATATTGCCTGGATGGGTAGTATAAGGAGTATCATGAGCTTCACTCATGATTTCATTCCTTAGCTCGTTATTGTTGGGAACACGTATCCTTCTTTAAACAATATGACATTAGCATGTGCTTCTCTTGCTTTTTCGCCTTAAAGTCTTTAGCGAGTATCTCTTTTCTTGTTAAGAGACATCCTTACTTAGATTGACTTTCACGATTCAAGACCTTAGCTATTACGGGTGCCTTTAATGGGCGATGTTTCATACAACAATGATCCTTTACTAATTCGAGCCATCTCTTTCCCATGTCCAAAACTTCTTTGCTTGATGAAGTATTTTAAACTTTCATGATCTATGATTTAACTCATACCTCACTTCTTAGAGGTGATGTTTCCAAAACTTAATCCGTATTATCGTTGCTACTTCTAAGTTGTGAGAGGGTAGTTCTATTTTGCACCGCTTAACCTTAGCTAAATCCACTTTAATTCATTCGATGACACGATATGTCCAAGGGACATTACTTTAAACCAAACTTCGCTTACTAGACTTGGCAAAATTATTCGCTCTTAAGATTTTTAAGACAATCCTCGAGTGTTACTTATGTCCTTCCTTTCTTTGTATGGATAAGGATATCTCTTATGAAAACTAAGAAAATTTATCTAAGTAAGGGTGGAACACTGATTTTTGAGGCTCATGAATATGGCTAGCCATAACTTGTTCGGAAAGCCATTTTGGGTACATTGTCGCTTGTACCTTCAAATTGATGACATCCTTATTTAAGATCGATTCTCGAGGATAATCCCACTTCTTTTAACTGATCGAGCAATCGCTTATCTTTGGTGGTGTATATTTGTTCTTTAAGCATCGTTGGTTAAATTCTTGATAATCAATACATATTCTAAAAAACCATCCTTCTCCTTTGTAAACAAGCGGTGTTTCCCAAGGTGATACACTAGGTTCGATAAAACTTAAATCCTATAATTCTTAGATTTACCTTTGTTCTTCCAACTTCCTGAAGCCATTCATTACACGTGCTTTTGATATGGGCTAATCGTGGTTCTAGATTCATAGATAATCTCTAGCCGCCTATCGTGGTAGTTCTTGGTAAATTGCTAAGGGAAACGTTTGGCGTTCTAAATAATTTCCATATTCTCGATCTTTATCTCGCTTTCCTCCTTTGGTTAGATAACCAAGGAATGGTCTACGCCTTCCTTATTTATCATTCTCTTTAGAGGTAGTGTGGGTATTATTGGAATTTTTTCTCCATGCCGATTCCATAGGACTCGTAATTCCTTGATCGGAAAATGGCACGTACTTTTACTTTTCTCGCACATGCTCGTAGAATGATTTTCGATTCATCATTCCTTTCTTAGGTCGTATCTACATCTTCTATGGGTATTACGCCAAGTCATTTGCCTAACCTTAAGTGATCCTAGTTCAATTCTAAGTTCGAGTAAATACGTGTGGCACCATGATCCTTCTTTTAAGTAAAGAAATCCTCATCCTTCGATTCGCTTATTCTAATTTGAGTTCTAACGTGTCCACGCATTACTATTCTCGTGATAACAGAATGTGAAGCACTTGTCTCGAACAAAAGTATTTTAGGTATACCGAGAGGTTTTCTCGTACCTACCAAGCTTTCCTGGTTTTATTCGTTCCATCGTTATCATGCTTTCTAACTAGTATGTATGATTCACTTTCTTTTCTTCTTTATCGCTCTTAAGAATATATCTTCCATATATTCTTTCTTTAAAATCCTTTCAAGAAGAATTCCTATATTAGCAATTATTATGCTATCATACGTAATATCCTTTTGGATATCGTCATTTCCTTAATATTTTTAATCCTATTTTCAATAATTGTTATCGGTAATTTCAAAATTGCACTATGTGTGATTTTAATTATTTTATGACATGTATTATATATTTACGACCTATTATATGATTAATACAATGTATTAAGAGTATTTTAAAATAAAATCAGCCTAAACCCCCCCCATGCTTGGCTCCTTCACCCATGCACAATGATTCCCACTTTTAAATTTGCCCAATACATGGAGAGCTCTTTAACACTCTTCAATCATCACTCTACACTCCCAAGGGCTGTAGATTTTGCCCTCTTTCTCGCCAAAATCGAGAGAGAGAGAGATAATAGGAGAGACTCTTCACTTCTCTCATACTCACTCATTCCAAACCTCTCCAACAATTAACACTCTCTCAAACACCCCATTTCTCTCCCAAAACTCTTTGAAAATCGAGAGCCACACCCTCCATTTTCGATATTTTCTCCTTCATTCCTTCTCTTCTCCACTTCACAACCTTGATACATACATTTTTCTTGGATACTAGACCATTCTCAAGGTAATACTAAGACCATAGCATCGACTTTTATCCTCCCTTGTTCAAGAATTTTCAAACTGCTTTTAGTATATATGTATAGGTTCGAATGTTTCACGATGTTTATATATGTGTTTAAATGTTCTTGAGCATGAGCTATTGTTTATTTATATGTTCTTGAGGATTTTATTTTGAAAATACATGTGAATATATGTTAAATGAGCATAGAGTCAGATATTAAAATTTTGAACGGCCTAGCATGTTTATGACATTTTCGAACCATAGTGTATGTTGATATAATTTTGAAAATAGTATAAAATTTTTCGACGAGGACCGAATACTTATTGATATGTTCTAAGCATGTACTATTGATCTATGTTATGATTTAAGACTATGGTATTGATTTAACAATTTTTGGAAAACCCTAGCTTAAAATATTGTGAATACCGTGAGGTATATATGTATGTACCTTAGTGTATAATTTTTATTTCAAGCATGTAATGACATATTAGTGCTTTAGAACCTTGATTATATGTCCTATGATTTAATTAGAATTTTTGAAAATCAATTGCTATTTTTTTAAAAAAGGGCCGAGAGCATTTAAATTTCATAGGTTGGTGTATGATTTTATTTTTGAACATGCAATGGTGTATTAATGCTTTAGTATATTATTTATGTATTGTGTGAATTAATTAGAATTTTTAGAAATCAAATGCTATTTTAAATCAAATAAGCCGTGAGCTTGTTGCTCTTGAAGGTGATGATTTAATTAGTTTTGATAAATATTATGATGTTATATTACTATACTATAGTGTGTAAACATAGTATATAATTGTTGAATTTTGAAAATCAAATAACATGTTGAATCAAAAGTTCGAGAGCTATTGAGTATGGTGATGATTCAAATGTTTTTGGTTGATGTTATGATGTTACAATGTTATAATAAAATGTTTAATGATGTTGGAATTTAATTGGAATTTTAGAAATTGTTTGTTATTTATTTGGTAATTATCTTGTAATTACCGTGAATAATTGTTAGATATTGTGAATTGAATGCTTATGATGAACTATAGGTTATATTAATGATATATATTGATGTTGGGATATTATACTAGGTACATATCAATTTTGGGAATTTTGGATAATTATTCCTTATTTATTGAATTACCGTAAATATATATATGTATATATATAAATAAATAGCAATAATACCATATGAATTTGATAAATTCATATTCTGGACCATAGTGTATAATAATGCACTATATTAATTTAGAAAATTTTTCAAAGGTCATTTGACATTTTAAATTAATTATCAAATTTTCGATAATTAATAAGGATTTTAAACTTTTTAAAACAGTTTATTAATGAAATTTTGCTAAATTAATATTCTGGACAGTTTTAAATTTTACAAAATTTTATAAACATAGATTGTTATTTTGAGACAAACGCTCATTTTATAACGCTTTAAAACCAAAATACGCTTTTTATTTATAAAAGGTTTATTAAAATGCGAAAATATTTATAAGTCCTTGATTTACAAGATAAATCGAGAAATAGGACTTTACGCTTTCAAATCGATCAAATTCGATTTATAAAACAAAATAGTAAGAATTACTATTCAAAAGTCAAAATCATCGACTTTGTCGACCGTTGTCGACTTCGTTGACTTTTCAAGTCAAACGACGATTATACGCTTATAAACACGTCAAGACGCGTAAGATATACTAATTGAGTATGATACTCATTAGTAAGAAAAGATTTCACAAATGAAATCCATATATCGAGAAACGCATCAATACGTTGAACGATCTCGGCGAATCCAGAACAATTCAATGTTATACGTGACAGAGACGATCAATTCACTAAGGAATTCACCTCACATCGATATGAAATATCAAAGTTATCTTAGTTTTCGAAAGTCTCGAAAGACTTGAGCGACGCACTAAAGCCTCGCCAGAAAGTGTGGACGCAAACGCAATGACGGGATTTTGACGAACGATCGAACTCAGACTTTACAACGAACCATAGTCCGGTGGGCTTCTGCCTTTTAAATGTGGGCCTTTTCACCCCACCAAAACGTAACTTCATCGTTATTTCAAATGAATTTACTTACGCACACTTATCCTACAACCGCTTAACAAATGTTTTATCGCATTACACCGCCAAAATATTTCGCTTGTGTATGGATCCTATCTCATATGCCCGGTAGGGTGTGGAGATGGTTGGAACTATTATATCATTTGTTGTGGTAGCGCCCAACCTTTTTAATGTCGGGTCCCGTGCGGATGATAAATGCCCTGCTAGGATGGCGTGAAGGTTGGAACTATACGTGTGTTAACATATGCTTGCAGAGAGTGATTGTGCAACAGACGGATTACGGCCGGTCACGGCGTCAGACGGGAGGCCTCCTCTCGACGCTTATTTATTTATTATTATGTATTGTGACTATGAGATACGGACCATACACACCAAGAAAATGCCTCGCAAAGCTATGTTTATTTAACCGAATGATTTGGTAAGACAAGGCATTTTAACTAAAACCTCGCGACTTACTCGATATTGGCAACAGAATCCAAATATCATCAAATGTTTTCGCATAAGTCCACCGAGTGTAATTTCTTGTACTTAGCCCCGCATGTTTGTTTTTAAATGTGCAGTTGAGCTCGATGGTGATGATGGGGACGTGTTGAGGAGTCCAAGGTCCTCGACCGATTTACTCATTTTTGGTTATACTCAATGCATATCGTCATATATGTATTCACACACTTTCGCCGCTATACTCAACTCCTTTATTTATGCTTTATGTTACAAACTATCGAGGTCCATCTGATCGTGCCAAGTTTTGGGGTCCATGGCCTAAACCTTTTCAAAACATTATAACATCACCTCATATTCTACTCAAGCATGTTAGTTTATTTTATGCATCTTTATTTTACCCATGTAATCCCCTAAAATACTACTCCTAGTATTAGTCGCCCTCCAGTCCGGGTTGGTCCGGAATGGGGTCGTGACAATGAATGCTTAAGATGGACTATAGGTTATATTAATGATATATATTGATGTTGGGATATTATACTATGTGTATATTAATTTTAGAAATTTTTGGATAATTATTCCATATTATATGGAATTACCGTAATGTATATATATGTAAATATACTAATAAATGACAAACAATATCATGTGGATCTTATAAATTCATATTATGGACCATAGTGTATATTAATAATACACTATATTAATTTAGAAATTTTTTCAAAAGTCATTTAGTATTTTTAAGCCAACTATCGAAAATTTGGATAATTAAAAAGGGTTTTAAAATCCTTTTTAATTCAGTTTATTAATGAAATATATGTCTATTTAATTCTGGACATATTTCAATTTATAAAAAAAATTTATAAACATAGTTTACTATGTTTAAGACAAACGTTAGGTTGTTAACGTTTTAAAATCGAAAATACGCTTTTCTAATAATTAAAAGGTTTCATAAATGCGAAATTATTTATAAGTCCTTGATTTACGTGATAAATCGAGAGTTAGACTTTACGCTTTCAAATCGATCAAATTCGATTTATAAAACGAAATAGTAAGAAATTACTATTCAAAGTCAAACCGTTGACTTTGTCGACCGTGTCGACTTCGCCGACTTTTTAAAGTCAAACGACGATTATATCGCTCGATAAATACGCCAATGCGCTGTAAGATGTGCTAATTGAGCACCTTATTAGCAAGAAAGGATTTCACATATGAAACTTTTATCGAGAAACGTGCTCATACGCTAAAACGCTTAAGTCGAAGGTGTTAAACCGAAATAGTTGAACATATCTCGGCGAACCAGAACAATTCAATTAAATAACGATTTGAAAGCATATCAAGTCATTTGAGGAATTAACTCACATCGATATGAAATATCAAGTTTATCTTAGCTTTGAAAGTCTCGAGACTCGAGCGACGCACTAAAGCCTCGATTTTTCGAAAGTGTGGGACGCAAACGCAATGACGGATTTCGATTTAACGAATCGAACCTGGGACTTTTACAACGAACCATAATCCGTGGGCTCTTTTCACCTCACTAATGTGGGCTCCTTTTCACCTCACTAATGTGGGGCTTTATCTTCAAAATGTGACTTTCATCGTCATAAAAATGAGTTTATTTATGATTTATCTACAACTGTTATCAAATGTTTTCTTGCATTACACCGCCAAAAATATTTCGCTTTGTGTATGGATCCTATCTGTTATGCCCGGTAGGGCTGTGGAGATGGTTGGAACTATTATATCATTTGTTGTGGTAGCACCCAACCTTTAATGTCGGGTCCCGTGCGGATGATAAATGCCCGCTAGGATTGGCGTGAAGGTTGGAACTATACTGTTGTGTTAACATATGCTTGCAGAGAGTGATCAGTAGTCAGACGGATTACGGTCGGTCACGGCGTCGTAGATGGGAGGCCTCCTCTCGACGCTTATTATTTATTATCATTATGTATCGCGACTATGAGATATGGACCATACACACCAAGAAAATGCTCGGTCGAGCTATGTTTATTTAACCGAATGATTTGGTAAGACAAGGCATTTTAACTAAAACCCTGTGACTTACTCGACATTGGCAACAGAATTCAAATATTATCAAATGTTTTCGCATGAGTCCACCGAGTGCAATTTCTTGTACTTTAGCCCGCATGTTTGTTTTTAAACGTGCGGGTTGAGCTTTGATGGTGATGATGAGGTCAGGTTGAGGAGTCCAAAGGTCCTCGATCGCTTATTTAGATTTGTTTTGCCTTGAATACATATCGTCACATATGTATTCACACACTTTCACCGCTAAACTCTAAACTCGAAACATTATGTCTACCACCGCATTATTGAGGTTCATCGATAACGGTTTAATCTTTGGGTCCGATGGCCTAAACCTTTTCAATTATTGGGATAATATCTTATGCCATATTATTCATGCTTGTCTATAACCAATGCGACCACTTATCTTGGTCAATTTGTCCTATAATACTATTCCTAGTATTAGTCACCCTCTAGACTGGGTTATCCGGAGTGGGGGCGTGACAGTTATCTCATCCAATTTCCACTCGGGTATTTCTAACAGCTGCAACTTTCCGTATGGACGATGGTGTAACGCTTTCACCTGTTGGCAAACAAGACAGCGTTCTACGAAAGAAGCTATGTCTCGTTTCATGCCTTTCCACCAAAACTTTTCCTTCAGGTCCTGGTACATCTTAGTACTGCCTGGGTGGGCGGTGTAGGGTGTATCGTGAGCCTCACTCATGATCTCATTCTGAAGCTCTGCGTCGTCTGGAACGCATATCCTCCCTTCAAACCTTACCATTTCTCTGATCTTTTCTAACTTTTCCTCCATCCTTTGTCTCTCAACGATTCTTTTTCTCAAATCAGACGTCAATGTGAGTGTAGCGATACAACTTGTGATCGTCTCTGGTTGTTCGACCAATTCAATCCTCATTCTTCCAAACTCCTCAACGAGTTTTTCTTCTTGTGTAAAGAGATATCCTAGTTTGGTTTAATTTTACGACTCAAGGCGCCGCCTACTACATTCGCTTTACCGGGTGATAGTTAATACCACAACAGTAGTCCTTCACTAGTTCGAGCCATCTTCTTTGCCTCATATTCAAATCTCGTTGCTCAAGAAGTATTTCAAACTCTTATGATCCGTGAAGATCTCACATCTCACCCATAGAGATGGTGTTCCAAATTTTCAAGGCATGAACCATCGCCGCTAATTCTAAGTCATGAGTTGGGTAATTTAGTTCATGTGGTCCGAGTTGTCGAGACGCATAGGCGACCTTCCTTCTTGCATCAAAACACAACCCAGCCCAGTCTTAGAAGCGCCTCAGATAGACTACATACTCTTTGTCCGCTCGAACTGCTAGCACCGTGAACTTGTCAACTTTTCCTCGAAGTTTTGAAAACTCGCCTCACATTCGTCGATCCAGTTGAACTTGATTCCTTCCGAGTAGTCGGGTTATTGGTCTCGCGATTTGGAGAATCCTCGATGAATCTCCAGAATAACCAGCTAGTCCTAGGAAACTTCTAATCTCATGCCGAGTCCTTGGTGATTTCCATCCTTGACCGCTTCTACTTTGGTGGATCTACTTTAATGCCTTCGCAGACACGATGTGTCCAAGGAACATTACTTCTTCACCAAAACTCGTGATTTGCTAAACTTAGCAAAAGTCTTTCATCTCTCAAGGTTTGCAATATTGTTCTTAGATGTTCCTTATGGTCTTCCTCATTCTTCGAATAGACAAGGATATCATCTATGAAGACCAAAACGAATCTATCCAAGTATGGATGAAATACTCGGTTCATAAGGTCCATGAATACGGCTGGTGCATTTGTTAGTCCGAACGGCATAACTATGAACTCATAGTGGCCATATCTGGTTCGGAATGCAGTCTTAGGTACATCTTCAGATCGTATTTTCAGTTGGTGGTAACCTAACTTGAGATCGATTTTCGAGAATACACCTGCTCCTCGTAATTGATCAAACAGGTCATCAATTCTTGGTAAAGGGTATTTGTTCTTCAGTGTCATCTTGTTTAGCTGTAATACCCCGATTTATTTAAACGCCTAATTACGATATTAATTTCGTAAATTAGAATATTATTATAATAATTTGATTAATAAATTATCGAATAACGATTTCGATTATTTTGGAATAATAAATTCTATGTGAATGAATGTGAATTGAGAAATACGAATGTGTAACGATTTCAACAAAGATAATTTCAACGCCGACACGTATCGATAATTAAATGCTCGTGATATTTTCTAAGTTTTTAAGCTTAGAATTTAATTCCATTATTATTGGAATAATTTAATAAAGTGATTACGCTTTATTACCACCATTTTGAGACGAGTCGATATTTAACGTTTTGAGACGCTTCAAACGTTAACGCTTTGAGACGACCGAGAATCAAGTTCAATGATCAAGGAATTATAGTATTTAAATTCCTATGATTATTATATGTAATTAAAGTATTATTTAGCATTAAAAAATGCTAGAACTTAAGGATTAATTATTGGGCATCGATTTAATTTTCGAAAACCCTAATTCAAAATTGTGGTTTTCGCATGAAATGATACCGATAATTTTCCTATGATATAATTTACCATCTAAAATATATATTATGATATATATGTATAATTAGCATGGAAAATCAAATATTATCACTTGTAAAAGGAAAATAGCCGTGAGCTATTTTATACAAAAGGTTTACGTCAATTTAGTGTAGAATTGCTTTGTTATGTGATCAAGTAATACAAGTGTGATATATTTACACTCTTACCAAGTAAAATATATAGATCAAACAAGTGGATGCAATTGTGATGTGTTTAATGATTTGTTCGACTATAGCTACTCTTTGACGATGTATATATATTTTGGGAAGTGTATTGTCGACTAAATACATCTTCTTAATTCATGAATAAAATTTCTCTCTTCAACAAGAGAGCCAACGGCTCTAAGATCCCCAAAGCAAAAGATATTTTTTGTTTGGTTCAAAATATGTAAGAGATAGTAAATACCACGACCTAAGCTAGATGAATCACCATTTTGATTCCTGTGTAAGTGCATGGGTTCGACTACTCATAGTGTTCCAAAAGCAATGAATTGAATTGTTTTAACCAAGAAACTTTATGCTACTTAGTGTTGATGATGTATACAACTATGAAGTATAAAGTAAAACGAAAGGCTTCAAAAATTTAATTGTGTTGTGTGAGTATTAGAACCGAGAGTGAGAGGAGTGAGTGTGTTAATTTATTTCTAGTTTGTACTTAAGTTTTTGTCTTGAACACAACAAATACTTAACACTTTTCATTCCTCTTCCAAACACACCAAAGTACCGAGAGCTTCTCTAAGAAAACCCTAAGTGTTCTTCTTCCTTTCTTCACCAAAAACCTTGATCTTAAATCATCCTACAACCAATCAAAGCCGTTAAGAAGGTTAGATATCGAACGAGCTTCGATTATACCCTAAGTTTTTAAATTTCTAATGGTTAGATTAAAATTTTCAAGCATGGTTCTTAAGTAAGAAAGTATGCAAAGCATGATTTTATTTATTAATTGTGTATTTATATAAATGAAAGCATGTAGCATGTTTAGAAATTAATGAAACATGCTATGAAATTATTTTATGGGTGTCGAAAGTTTCATGGATGAATTAGGTTCGATTAATTATATATGTTGTCAAGAAGTTTATAGTGATTATTGTGAAATTATAAAATCTTATGCTAATTATTCAAAATGACCGAACATGATGAAATATGCTAGGTTGATATACTAATTTTAATTTAAGAATCTAATTGCATATTGTTAATTTAGGATATTAATTAGTGATATTGGAAATTACTAGAATTGTTGGATATTATTTGCTCATTTATTTTATGTCACGAGAGTTTCATGTATAGATTAGGCATGATTTAGTTGTTTTAGATCAATGATATGATGTATTAGTGTTACACTATAGTATATAAGTATAGTGTAATTTAGTTAGAATTTTATAAAAATATTAGTATATAGTTTAATGAAAACCGAAACCATGAACAATTCATACCTTGGTGTAGAAATTTCATATGTTGGACTATAGGTTATAAATATGTTATAAATTAATGTTGAGACTTTGTATAAATTTACTAGAATTTTAGAAAATTTATCGACAAAATTTCAAAATAACCGAAAGCTTATATATATATATATTAAGGATTTTAAACTTAATATCAAGAAAATAATAAATTATATGTCTAGAAATTAACTTAGACATATTAAGAATTTTCAGAATTATTAAGCATAGTATATTATGTTTACTTATTTAAATGTTATATTAAATAACGTTAAAAGCATAAATAATGCTTAATGTATTAAAAGATTAATATTGAAATATAATACCCTAACCGCCTAAACTTGGTTTAGAATGAACCTAATTTTGAAATTAGGATTTTGCATCAGTAATAATAATAAAAGATTATAGAAATTACATATATGTATAAAATTTATGTAAGTGGATAGATTTTGGGATAGATCCCAAATGGATTTAAACTATTACAATATATGCATACATACATGTATAATACGGTAACAAGTGAAAAAAAAAGAGAAAATAAAAGATATGTATACATATATACGAAAAGTAGTATTAATCCAAAGTTAAAAATATAATATATATATATATATATTATATGTGTGTATCGTATATATATATATAGTATGTTTGTGCAAATATGTGAGATTGTGTGTGTCGTGTATATATATATATAATATATGTGTGCTAATAGATTATAGTGTGTGTGTGTGTCGTATATACATATATATAGTATTTGTGTGCAAGTGTGTAAGAGTGTGCGTGCGTCGTGTAATGTGTAGGATGCATATGTGTGTTAGCACTTATGTAAAAGGTAATAGAATCAAGCAAACCCTTTCATTGCCGTGAATTACGTAACATGAAGAAAAAAAACTTTCGCTCCTTCTATCTTTCTTTCTTCAATTTCTTTACTCGCTTTCAATCTCGTTAAATCCGAACCGATATTAAGGTTAGTCTCGCCATTACCTACAATCCTATGGTTTAAAATTTAAAGTTGGTGCATGTTTTGTATTTGTGTATTTATTTTTGAAATGTATTAAAATAGGAGATGATGCCAAATGCTAGAAGTCGAGAACTAATGTTGTTCAGATACTCTATATATGCTAGATTATGAATATGGTTAAAAGTTATTAAGTTTAGGTTTTTGCCCATTTTAAAGTTCTAACTATAGCCAATTTTTCGATTTTATTTAATGAAGTGATTTCATATTTATGCTAGCCTACTAGCATATAGAATTAATTGGGAATTTTTCGCACATTATGACGTAAAACCTATTTGGCTGAAAATCTAAAGCTCCACGCTCGGATTATCCGATCTTTGTTTGTCAAATGTTATCACATATCCGTATTCTAGGATATATCTAGCATGACATATAAATTTTTCATAATTTTCGGGTATATTAGGTATTTTCCTAAAATATCATGTATCTAAAGTTGGCGCTCGAGGATACCGTAAATGTTATACTAAATGTAATGTGACATATGAGTTAGACAATGTATAATAAGTAAACGATTAAAGTTTGGAAGAAATTGATCAAGTTTGCTTAGTTAAGTGTGAGAAATCAAGAATAGTTTGTTATTAATATTCAACACGTGTGCGTAGAGTTATGATTATCGCACGAGTTATGATTTATACCTAGTTAAATATGGTTTTATCTCGAATAGTTGAAATAGACATGAGATACAAGAAATGAAACGAGGACTTAGAATTTTAATGTGGGTCGACAGTTAATGAATAAGCTTGTCCCCAAGCTTAAGAATAAATAAGAAGTATATAATAATGGAGAAAATAGTAGCTCCACTATGACTATGGAACTTTGAGATATTTTATATCTCTTATTCAATAATGATGATGCAAAATCCTAAGATATTTAAAGTTGTCTAGTAGGTTGATGATAATCGACGCTATCCAAGAACCAAATGAAGTACTAAACCTTTCTTTTACGTAAAGGTAAAGTACGAAGGTAATGTAAGAAGAGAAGGAGAAGTATGTTGTGTGACTAAAAGTATATATCGTGGGCTTTTTCTCGAAATGACAAATGATTTATTTATGATGCTCACGACCCCATTCCGACCAACCCGGACCTGAGGGTGACTAGTACTAGGAGTAGTACTTTAGGGTTACATGAATAAAATAGAGATGCGTGAAAATAAGCTAACATGCTCGAATGTAATACGAGATGATGTTATATTGTTTTTGAAAAGGTTTAGCCATCGGACCCCAAAACTCGCCCGATCCGACGGGCCTCAATAGTTTAAAACATAAAGCATAAATAAAGGAGTTCAGAGAGTATAGCAATGAAAGTGTGTGAATACATATACGACGATATGCATTCAAGGTATAAACCACAAATTCAAGTAAATCGGTCAAGGACACCGACCTCAACACTTTCCCCATCATCACCATCGAGCTCAACCCGCACATTTAAAACAACATGCGTGGCTAAGTACAAGAAATTGCACTTAGTGGGCTCATGCCGAAAACATTTGATTGATTTGGATTACGCCGCCAATATCGGGTAAGTCACAGTGGTTTTAGTTAAAATGCCTCAGGCTTACCAAATCATTTTCGTCAGAACATAGCTCGCCGAGCATTTTCGTGTGTATGGTCCATATCTCATAGTCACAATACATAATAATAATAAATAATAAACGCCGAGAGTGAGGCCTCCCATCTACGACGCCGTGACCGCCGTAATCCCGCACAAAGACACAATACCCTCTGCAAGCATATGTTAACACAACAGATAGTTCCAACCTTCACGCCAATCCTAGCTGTGCATTTATCATCCGCACAGACCCGACATTAAAAAGGTCAGTGCTACCACAACAATTGATATAATAGTTCCAACTATCTCCACAAATTTCTACCCGCATAACAGATAGATCCATACACAAAACGAAATATTTTCGGTGTAATGCAAGAAACATTTGATAACAAAGTAGAATAAGTGTCAGAATAAACATTTGAAATAACAAGAAAGTCACATTTTAGTGGGTAAGAAAAGGCCCACATTTTGAAGATAAGAAGCCCACATTTTGAGATAAGAAGGAAAGCCCACCGACTATGGTTCGTTGTAAAGTCCCAGTTCGCTTGTTCGTCAAAATCCCGTCACGCGCTTCAAGGCCCACACCTTTACGAAAAAGCGAGGTTTTAGTACGTCGCTCAAGTCTTTCGAGACTTTGAAAACTAAGATAAACTTCGATATTTCATATCGATGTAGACCGAATTCCTTAGTGAATTCAATACGCCTCTAACACGATACGATCGACTTGTTCTCGCTCTTCGAGATACTTTCAACGATAAGCACGTTCGATATATGGATTTCATTTGTGAAATCCTTTCTTACTAATGAGGTATCATACTCAATTAGTATATCTTACGCGCATCGACGATTTATAAATGTATAATCGCACGCTTGACTTGAAAGTCAACGAAGTCAACATTGATCAACAAAGTCAACGATTTCGACCTTTAATAATAAGAACTTTACTATTTTGTTTTATAAATCGAATTTGATCGATTTGAAAACGAAAGTCCTATTGCTCGATTTATCTTGTAAATCAAGGACTTATGATTATTTTAGCATTTTTAATACCCCTTTTATAAATAAAAGCGATTTTGGTATTTTAAAACGTTATAAAATGAACGCTCGCCTCAAACATAGCAATCTATGTTTATAAAATTTTGTAAAATTTAAAACTGTCCAGAATATTATTTTAGTAAATTTTCATTAATAAACTGTTTTAAAAAGGATTTTAAATCCTTTTAATTATCGAAATTTTCGATAATTAGATTAAAAATACTAAATGACCTTTGAAAATTTTTCTAAATTAATATAGTGTATTATTATACACTATGGTCCAGAATATGAATTTATGAAATTCATATAATACTGTTTGCTAATTATTTATATATACATATATATATTCACTAGAATTCACAATAATAGGAATAATCATCCAAAATTCCCAAAATTGATATATACTTATTATAACATCCCAACATCAGTATATAATATTTATATAACCCATAGTTCATCATAACTATTTATTTCACAATATGTAACAATATTCACTAGAATAATAAGATAATTACCAAATAAATAGCAAACAATTTCTAAAAATTCTAAATAAATTCCAACATCAATAAACATTATATTATAACATTGTAACATTATAACATCAACCAAAATAATTTAAATCGTCACCATATGAGCTTTGCAAGCTCTCGCTTTTTCGATTTATTTTAGTATTTGGTTTTCAAAATTCCAATAATTATATACTATGTTTATACACTATAGTATATTAATATAACATCATATAATCATCAAGAACTAATTAAATCATCACCATATAAGCTTGCAAGCTCGGTTTATTTGATTTAAATAGGTAATTGATTTCAAAATTCTAATTAATTTACACAATGTATAAATAATATACTAAAGCATTAAAACACCATTACATGTTCAAAAATAAAATCATACATCAACATATATTTTCCATATGCTCGGCCTTTTATAAAATCAAGCAAATGATTTTCAAAATTCTAATTAAATCATATAACATATAATCAATACATTAAAGCATTTATATGTCATCACATGCTTAAAATAAAATTTATACACCAAGGTATTTTATTCATATAAGCTCACGGTAGATTCATGAAATTTTAGCTGTGGTTTTCCAAAATTTTAATTAACATACCATAGGTTTAAATCATAACATAGATCAATAATACATGCTTAGAAAATATTTAAGAAATAATCGGTCATCACATATGTATTTTTAACATTTTCAAAAATTATTTCAAACATGTTCTATGGTTCAAAATAATATAAGCATGCTAGATCCATTCAAAAATCAAATGAACAACAACATATGATTATCTAAGCATACATTTCATATATTTTTAAAATAAATCATCAAGAACAACATTCTCATGCTCAAGAACATTTAAAACATATATATACATACATATAGCATTCAAATACACATGAATATATATATGAAGCATGTTCAAAATTTTCATGAAATAAATGAGGTAAGAATCGACACTTATGGTCCATGTTTACCTTGAATGGTATAGATTAACAAGAACAATATAGTATAAATGTTTGGAGAAGAAATGAGAAGAAGAAGAAGAAAATTTGAAAATGGAGAGAGAGAGGAGCTCGATTTTTCATTGAACGGGAGGAGAAAATGGAGTGAAATGAGAGTGTTGAGTTGTTTGAAAATGTATATGGAAATGGGGTGAATGGAAGAGTCTCCCTATACTATCTCTCTCTCTCTCACCGATTTTGGCCCAGAAATGGGAGAAAATCTGCAGCAAATGATGAGGATTAGTGTGATGATTAGGCTAGGTTTAAAAGGTGTTCATGTATGGTAGAAAAAAAAGGATCATGCTTTGTCCAAGCATGATGGCCGCGGTTTTAGCTCCAGGTTTAGGGCTGATTTAATTTTTTTTATACATTAATACTATGTATTAATCATAGTATAGGTCATAGATATATAATACATGCCATAAAAATAATTAAATCAACATATAGCAAAGTTTCAAAATACCGATAATAAATTTGGAAAAATAGGAATAAAATACAATTTACACCTATTATTGATACTCATGTAATTTTCATCCCAAATATACACATATATATCATAATATATGATTTAGATATTAAATAATATCATAGGATAAAATTATAGCATTAATTAATGCATAAGAAACCCTAATTTCAAAATTAGGTTTCAAATTTATAAAATCATATCGATTTTTAATGATCTAAAACTGATTTCATAGCTTAATAACACTCATATATATCATATTATAAAGTTTAGATACCATATGATAATTTAATAGTGTCATTTCATGTGAAAACCAAAGTTTATAAACTTAGGGTTTTGAAAATTTCAATATCAAATTATCGAATTCAATAACTGAAAATTCGATTTTAATAATTAATAATACTGAAATTATATAAATATTAATAGGAAATTAATTATTATAATTTCCGAGCATTAAACTCATTTTTCAAATCGCCTCAGACGCCGACGCTCAAAACGCCTCAAACGCTCAAAATCGACTCATCTCAAATGGTCGCAGAAGTTCATACTTACTAAATAAATATATTCCCTTTAATAAAGGAATTAAGATGGAAATTAATTCCAAGCTTCACCGCCGTAAAATTTCATGAAAAGTCGACGCTCGATACGCTGCTCGACGTTAAAATATATCGACTAATCATTTCGTAATATTTCAATCCTTTAATTCACAATCCTTAGTGAATTATGAAAGGAATTGTTATAACGATATCGTATCGAAATCACAAGATTCGATGTCGTAAAAGATAATATACGGTAAAACCCTAATTACGGGTTTAGAAAACCGTAATCGATATTCGCTTTTCGAATATTACATTCCACCCCTCACGAAAAATTTCGTCCCAAATTTGTATACCTTTAGAAAAATAAGTCGGGTATTTTTCTCTCATTGCTTCTTCAAGCTCCCACGTGGCTTCTTTCGTCTGTGGTGTCTCCACAAGACTTTAACTAACGGAATCGACTGTCCGTAGTTGCCGAACTTTGTGGTCAAGTATGGCGCGGGTTCTTCCTTATAGCTCATGTCCGCCTCGAGGATCACGCCGCCTCGCGAATCACGTGCTTTGGGTCGTGAACGATTTTCGTAATTGTGAGACGTGAAAACATTATGGACATTTCCTAGGTTTGGCGGAAGAGCCAACCTATAAGCAATCGGACCTATCCTCTCTAGATCTCATAAGGTCCTATAAAACGGGTCTAAGCTTTCCTTTCGTGCCAAACCCGACAATCCCTTTCATGGAGAGACCTTAAGAAAGACTTTGTCTCCATCCTCAAATTGTAGCTCTGATCTACGCAGACGTCAGAAGATTTCGTCCGTCCCGAGCCTCTTTATCCTCATCCTAATTTGTCGAACGATTTCGATCATTTCGCTCACCGCATCGTGCCCTATAACTTTTCTCTCACCGACTTCATCCCAATAAAGTGGTGATCTACACTTCGCCATACAAGGCTTCAGATGGGGCCATGCCTATCGTCGCTGATAGTCGTTGTTGTAAGCAAATTCAATCGAGGTAAAATATCTTCCCATTTTGCACCTCGATCCAAAATTACGTTCTAAGCATATCTTCTAGTGGTTTGATCGCTCTTCCGATCGTCCATCGGTTTGTGGGTGGAATGTCAGATCAAGTTTAACTGCACTCAGCTCTCTTTGCAAGCTAATCCGTAACTGGATGTGAACTGGAGTCTCGATCGAGGTAATAGATTTCGCACCCATGTAGTCGCATAATTTCCTTAACGCATACCGGGCCAACTTATCGATCCATAAGTGCTTTGAATAGGTAGAAAGTGAGCACTTTGGTAAGTCTATCCACAATTACCCATACGGCGTGTTTCTCTTCTCGATTTGGGTAAGCTTGTAACGAAATCCATCGTTATATCGTCCCACTTCCATTCGGGATTTCTAATGGTTGTAACTTCCCGTAGGGTCGCTGGTGTAGGCCTTCACTTGTCGACAAACAAGACAAATGTTTCTACTAAAGAAGCTATGTCTCGCTTCACGCCTTCCCACCAAAATTTTTCCTTCGTGTCCCGGTACATCTTAGTACCGCCTCGGCGGGCGGTGTAGGCGACGTGAGCCTCACTCATGATTTCGCTCAAGCTCGCCGTCAGAACGCATATCCTACCTTCAAACAATAAGGCGCTATCCGCGCTCTTGAAATTCTCAATCCTTCGCACCTTAGTCTTTCTGATCTTTTCCAACTTTTCTCAATCCTTTGTCTCTCGACAATTCTTTTCTTAGATCGATGTCGCGTGAGTGTAGCGACACACCACAATTGTTTCGTGTGGTTCCACCAATTTAATCTTCATCCCGCCAAACTCTTCAACGAAGTTTTTCCTCTCAGACAAAGAGACATCCTAACTGGTACGGCTTTCACGACTCAAGGCGCCGCCTACTACATTCGCCTCGCCCGGTGATAGTTAATACCACAACCGTAATCTTTACCAATTCAAGCCATCTTCTTTGTCTCATATTCGATCTCTTTGTTCAAGAAATACTTCAAACTTTTATGATCCGTGAAGATCTCACATCTCACACCATAGAGATGGTGTTCCAAATTTTCAAAGGCATGAACTACATACCGCTAATTCCAAATCGCGGGTCAGTAGTTCAGTTCGTGGGTCCGAGTTGTCGGACGCGTAAGCTATCACTTTTCCTTCTTGCATCAAAACACAACCCACCCAGCCTTAGATGCGCTCAGATAGACCACGCACTTTGTCCGCTCGACCGCTAGAACCGTGCACCGTCAATTTTTTTCGAGTATTTGAAACTCGCCTCGCACTCATCATCCAAACGAACTTGATTCCTTTCCCGAGTAGTCGGGTTATCGCCTTGCAATCTTGGAGAATCCTTCATGAATCTCCTATAGTATAGCCGCCTAATCCTAGGAAACTTCTAATTTCGTCGAGTTTTAGGTGATTTCCATTCTCGCACGGCCTCTACTTGGTCGGATCTACTTTTATGCCTTCACAGACACGATGTGTCCAAGGAACATAACTTCCTTCACTAAAACTCACATTTGCTAAACTTAGCAAAGAGTCTTTCATTTCTCAAGGTTTGCAGAACCGTCCGTAGATGTTCCTTATGATCCTCTTCATTCTTTGAGTAAATAAGGATATCATCTATGAAGACCAAAACGAATTTATCCAGAAATGGATGAAATACTCTGTTCATGAGGTCCATGAATACGGCTGGTGCATTGGTTAATCCGAATGGCATAACTATGAACTCATAGTGGCCATATCTGGTTCGAATGCGCCTTAGGTACATCCTCGCATCGTATTTTCACCGGTGGTATCCTCGACTTAAGATCAATTTTCGAGAATACACCCGCCTCGCAATTGATCAAACAGTCATCAATTCGGTAAAGGGTATTTGTTCTTTAGTGTCATCTTATTTAGTTCTCTATAATCGATGCACATCCTCAAAGAACCATCCTTTTCTTAACAAACAAAACAAAGCGCCCCAAGGTGAAACACTGCCTAATAAATCCTAGATCCAAAAGCTCGATTTGGATCTTCACTCTTCTAGCTCCTTTGGGGCCATCCTATAGGCGCCTTCGACACCGGGCTGATCCCTGCCCAAGTCGATGGTAAACTCTAGTTGTCTCATCGTGAGGTAGTCCCGTAGATTTTCGGAAATACGTCCAAAACTCTCGACAACTTCAATGTCTTCACCCGTGCTTCGGGTTTATCCCCTTCGCTCAAATAAACGAGGAATGCAAGACATCCTTTCTCGGTTCATCATCCTCCTAGCTTGTAGTGTCGACACTATTGGCACTCTTCTTCCCATGCCGATCCCATGGAAATGCGTAGCTTTTGTCCCGAAAGTGAAACGAAATTTTCCTTTCCTTACAGAGAATCGTGGAATGATTCTTAGCTAACCACCCATTCCTAGGATTATGTCTACATCGTCCATGGGTATTATGTTTAGATCGCTAGCCGTAACCTTAAGTGATCCTAATGTCAACTCTAGGTTCGAGCAAAAGTGTGTAACGGCCATAATTCCTCCTATAGGCGATGAGATTCTCATATCCTCGCTTGACCTTTCGCACCTAAGGCCCAAAGATTTCACGCATGATTTTGCAATAAAAGAATGCAAGCACCAGATCGAACAAGACTATAACAGTAGGTTGAGAAGAACTCCCATACCGCCAAGTTTCCTCGGTTCGCTCGCTCGCCTCCCGCGTGGCGTAGGCTCGCCCGAGCCGGCCGAGGCCGACGGGCGCCGGTCCCGCTGATTCGGGCGTTGTTGCTCGCCTGTTGCCGCCGCCGCCGGCGCTGACGCGTGGTTGTCGCCCGTTGTTGTTGTGGCGGCGGTCGCCGCCACCGCCGCTGCGGGATTTGTTGTCGTGGCGGCCGCCACCGCTGCGGCCGCCGGAGGAGTTGTTGTTGTCGAGGCCGGGTGTTTGCCACCGAGTTGCCGGGTTGGGGCGGAACCGCCGCGGTGGTCGGGGTCAAGTCAGATAGCCCTCAACGGCCGAGCATTGCCCGCTGGTTCGCCTTCCATCCGAACGTGACATCGGGCAATTGTTGGCGAATGCCCGCTCACCCCGCATTTGTAACAGCTACCACGCTTGCCGTGCACACACCCTTGTGTGCTCTATGGCATCTAGGGCATTGAGGTGCCTCGATCGTCCTGTGGTCCCTTGCCGTGGAGCACGAGCCGCTTCTTCCAGCCTTTGTCCTCGCCGCGCGGGTTTCGCCACGGCGCCAGGACTTGCTTCTCCGTAGTTTCCGCGGTTGTTATTTCCGCGTTGGGCTCCCGCCCTTTTCCTTATCCGACTACTGGTGCCCGAGACGACACCGCCTTATTCTCGCCATAGTCGCTTCAATATCCAAAGCTCGTATAGAGCTTTGTAAGATAGGTCTCCATGGTCGTGCAAGAGACATGCGATTCCATTCTTAGCCCCGCTCGAACTTTTCCGACATCTTCAAGTCGGTGTCTACTAGATCCGCAAGATATCTCGACGCCTCGCAGAAAGTGCGATCGTAGTCTGTTACGGATAATTTTTTTGTTTTAGCAGAAAATTCGCCTCTTTTTCCCTATAACTTTTGGGATATACTTTTCATACAGCTCTCTTTCAAATCCTCCCACGAGAATTCCTCCACTGCTCACAGAAAGTCTTCTTTCCGCCTCCCACTGTAAGTCACCGTCCAACCAAATGAAAGTAACACACGATGCCCTTTCTGTGCCGCTGCATCTTAAGAAGGTAAAGATCCGCTCAATAGCCCCGACCCATTGTTCGGCTTCTTCCGGTTGCTTTTCCCAAAAGATGTGAGGGTTCTGCCTTAAAACATTTCTTCGATCCCGCGATCGGGTTGAGGTGGAGGTGGTGGTTGGGGATTGTCTTCCCGCTCTTGTTCGGGACTCTACCCTTCCTCTCGGCCTTCCCCGCCCTCGACCTCCGGGTTCTCGCCCGATTCCTTCTCGGAGGCATGCTGCTATGAAAACAAGTAAACATTAGGCATTTATTCTTTTCACAGCCCACATCCACTCACACTGTTTTGGCCTTGTCATAAAGCGATCCCAAACAGAGTATAACATTCTTAACAAACATAACTTGCCGCAAAAGCCCTATTAGGGTCAGGTGTATATATATATATCCAAAATTTCGCCATAGTGTGGATGTTCAAAACAATGGTAAACGTAAAACATAAATCCCGCCCACACGGCCTAAAAAGAGATTTCGAAGTTTTAGAACTAAGGTGCAACAAAAGAAAAGAGAAAAGCTAGCACACACGCTAGACATAACAAAACAAATTCTAATTAAAACGTCGCCTAGTGCCTTCACGAGGTCTTTCCCTATTCCGTGTCTTCCTCAGGGTCTTCCTCCTCCTCCGAATCATCTTCGCTGTCCGAAATGTCCATACGGGTAGTCCCCGATGGTCCGCCCATTGCTTTCCACCATCGGTATATCTCGCATGGGGTTAAAAGCGGTGGTCGATTCGCCCGAGGCTCGTAGTCGGGCGAATCGGACCGTAGCATACCGAGTCGGGTCATACCGAAGGCATCCGATACTCTCATCCGTGCCGTCCGGCGAAAGTGCTCGACCGGTGGTATGGCTGGGACCATAGGTGGTGGAGGTGGTACCGTGGACGACGGGTGTCCGGCTGTGTGGTGGAAATACCGCCTCCCAAGGTTGCGGGGGCGGCCGCCCTCTAAGCGAAAGGTGTCCGCCTCGCCGAATCGACACGGAGGTACCACCGGGTCGATCCGCCTCGAACCTCTGTACAGCCACTCGCGACTCATCCCGCCTGTATACTCGGGAGGGAGGTAGGGTCCTCTCGTGCTGCCTCAGAATGCTATATACGTAAGTCAGTGACTCACGAACCCCGCGATCTCCCACCAAGTCGTAGCCGCCCATCGCCTGTAGATGTAATCCCCGATATCTCTCGAGCATATCCATCCCTGTGCAGGGAGTATCGCTAGAAGGCGCTGGATGCCGCATAATCGGCCACGCCGTGAGCTCGGGCGCCTCCAAAGACGGAGATAATATGCCAAGAACTCACCCAAGTCTTCCCAACAAGACATCCAACTCGAGCGATATATACTCACCTCCTCCTCCGGGTGGGGTGTGGTCCAATCCTCCTCCTCGCGAGATATCTCATCCTCCATCCGTCACTTAATAAAACTAACATAAGTCAACTATCGCCATCGAATAAAGCAAGGATATCTTAAACGTAACGTGAAGCAACTAGATAAGGTCAAGCAAGTCTATAAGGTAGGCAACATCATACTGCACAAAACTCACCACAACTTACCTTCTTAGTCTTACCCAAACGTATACATAAGCCAACAACATCTTAATATGAGCTATGAGATCCTTATTCTATACCAAACACTCGAACTAGAGTTCAACGGACTCTATCGTATTCTGGAGGCAGAATTAGGATTCTGTTCTTCATAACAAATGAAGATCAGTGTTAGAGTACGCAGGCGAAAACCATGCGTAAATCGGAGTCCTAACGAGAGATCTAGCTAAAACAAATCTACTGCGCAGTGCAGGAAATTTGCGCGATCGTGCCAAATTGCAAAACGAGACGATGTCGACGTAACACGCCTACCATCTTCAGGTCTTTAAGCCGAGGCTGAACATCCTGAAGCCGTAGTGACGCCCATGTCGTGATTCGTGTTGCTGGTCACCGTGTAGAAGTAGTGATGGAGTGCCGACGCCATTCATCTTAAAGGTCGAGGTTGTCCTCGCCCATCCTTCTCGCCGCCTTCCGCCGCTCGTGCCCAAGGGTATCGTTACTTTCATTCTTCCTATCGCTCTTTTGTTCGCATAAGGAAAAGAAGTTCGATTTCTATGTTCTTTCACGACACGTGAACATGCTCCTTAGAGTCTAAGTTCGCCTTATGATAACATATCGCTCATCATAAATAAAATTTTGAAAGTGGAAAGATGTTTCAATTGAAAATTTTTGAAATACGATTTCAACATAGCAATCATAATCAACTTATATGCATATCAAAATGGATTCATTCATCCCATGTTGATCATTCAACTAGTACCACCATGTACTTTCATATCAATACTGAGTATTGCATTAGTTCAACTAAAAGTATTTTGGAAAAATTTTCTTGCTCAACTTTCATTTTCATCATAAAATTTTCATAATAATCAAATCCTTCAAAAGTCTATCCAATTGTTCAATCATGTAAAATTTCCATTTCATGAGTTTGAGAAAGGAATGCGCTACTCTTCCCTATTGAGCTCGATGTGATGGAGTGTTGAGGGAGTCATTGGTTTCTAGAAGTCCAAATGACTGATCTAGACTTAGAATAAAAAGAATTGGGTTTTCAAAGAGCAAAAGCGGCTCGATACCACTGTCACGACCCCATTCCGACCAACCCGGACCTGAGGGCTGACTAGTACTAGGAGTAGTACTTTAGGGTTACATGAATAAAATAGAGATGCGTGAAAATAAGCTAACATGCTCGAATGTAATATTAGATGATGTTATATTGTTTTTGAAAAGGTTTAGCCATCGGACCCCAAAACTCGCCCGATCCGACGGGCCTCAATAGTTTAAAACATAAAGCATAAATAAAGGAGTTTAGAGTATAGCAATGAAAGTGTGTGAATACATATATGACGATATGCATTCAAGGTATAAACCACAAATTCAAGTAATCGGTCAAGGACACCGACCTCAACACTTTCCCCATCATCACCATCGAGCTCAACCCGCACATTTAAAACAACATGCGTGGCTAAGTACAAGAAATTGCACTTAGTGGGCTCATGCCGAAAACATTTGATTGATTTGGATTACCGCCAATATCGGGTAAGTCACAGTGGTTTTAGTTAAAATGCCTCAGGCTTACCAAATCATTTTCGTCAGAAACATAGCTCGCCGAGCATTTTCGTGTGTATGGTCCATATCTCATAGTCACAATACATAATAATAATAAATAATAAACGCCGAGAGTGAGGCCTCCCATCTACGACGCCGTGACCGCCGTAATCCCGCACAAAGACACAATACTGCAAGCATATGTTAACACAACAGATAGTTCCAACCTTCACGCCAATCCTAGCTGTGCATTTATCATCCCAAGACAGACCCGACATTAAAAAGGTTGGGTGCTACCACAACAATTGATATAATAGTTCCAACTATCTCCACATTTCTACCCGGCATAACAGATAGATCCATACACAAAACGAAATATTTTCGGTGTAATGCAAGAAACATTTGATAACAACAGTAGAATAAGTGTCAGAATAAACTCATTTGGAAATAACAAGAAAGTCACATTTTAGTGGGTAAGAAAAGGCCCACATTTTGAAGATAAGAAGCCCACATTTTGAGGTAAGAAGGGAAGCCCACCGACTATGGTTCGTTGTAAAGTCCCAGTTCGCTTGCTCGTCAAAATCCCGTCACGCGCTTCAAGGCCCACACCTTTACGAAAAAGCGAGGTTTTAGTACGTCGCGTCAAGTCTTTCGAGACTTTTGAAAACTAAGATAAACTTCGATATTTCATATCGATGTAGACCGAATTCCTTAGTGAATTCAATACGCCTCTAACACGATACGATCGACTTGTCTCGCTCTTCGAGATGCTTTCAACGATAAGCACGCTTTTTCGATATATGGATTTCATTTGTGAAATCCTTTCTTACTAATGAGGTATCATACTCAATTAGTATATCTTACGCGCATCGACGATTTATAAATGTATAATCGCACGCTTGACTTGAAAGTCAACGAAGTCAACATTGATCAACAAAGTCAACGATTTCGACCTTTAATAATAAGAACTTTTACTATTTTGTTTTATAAATCGAATTTGATCGATTTGAAAACGAAAGTCCTATTGCTCGATTTATCTTGTAAATCAAGGACTTATGATTATTTTAGCATTTTTAATAATCCTTTTATAAATAAAAGCGATTTTGGTATTTTAAAACGTTATAAATGAACGCTCGCCTCAAACATAGCAATCTATGTTTATAAAATTTTGTAAAATTTAAAACTGTCCAGAATATCATTTTAGTAAATTTTCATTAATAAACTGCTTTAAAAAGGATTTTAAATCCTTATTAATTATCGAAATTTTCGATAATTAGTTTAAAAATACTAAATGACCTTTGAAAATTTTTCTAAATTAATATAGTGTATTATTATACACTATGGTCCAGAATATGAATTTATGAAATTCATATAATACTGTTTGCTAATTATTTATATATATACATATATATATTCACTAGAATTCACAATAATAGGAATAATCATCCAAAATTCCCAAAATTGATATATACTTATTATAACATCCCAACATCAGTATATAATATTTATATAACCCATAGTTCATCATAACTATTTATTTCACAATATGTAACAATATTCACTAGAATAATAAGATAATTACCAAATAAATAGCAAACAATTTCTAAAAATTCTAAATAAATTCCAACATCAATAAACATTATATTATAACATTGTAACATTATAACATCAACCAAAATAATTTAAATCGTCACCATATGAGCTTTGCAAGCTCTCGGCTTTTTCGATTTATTTTAGCATTTGGTTTTCAAAAATTCCAATAATTATATACTATGTTTATACACTATAGTATATTAATATAACATCATATAATCATCAAGAACTAATTAAATCATCACCATATAAGCTTGCAAGCTTTCGGTTTATTTGATTTAAATAGGTAATTGATTTCCAAAATTCTAATTAATTTACACAATGTATAAATAATATACTAAAGCATTAAAACACCATTACATGTTCAAAAATAAAATCATACATCAACATATATTTTCCATATGCTCGGCCTTTTAAAAAATCAAGCAAATGATTTTCAAAAATCTAATTAAATCATATAACATATAATCAATACATTAAAGCATTTATATGTCATCACATGCTTAAAATAAAATTTATACACCAAGGTATTTTATTCATATAAGCTCACAGATTAATGAAATAATTAGCTGTGGTTTTCCAAAAATTTTAATTAACATACCATAGGTTTAAATCATAACATAGATCAATAATACATGCTTAGAAATTATAAGAAGCAATCGGTCATCACATATGTATTTTTAACATTTTCAAAATTATTTCAAACATGTTCTATGGTTCAAAATAATATAAGCATGCTAGATCCATTCAAAAATCAAATGAACAACAACATATGATTATCTAAGCATACATTTCATATATTTTTCAAATAAATCATCAAGAACAACATTCTCATGCTCAAGAACATTTAAAATTATATATATATATACATATAGCATTCAAATACACACATATATATACATGAAACATGTTCAAATTTTCATGAAATAAATGAGGGAAGAAAATCGACACTTATGGTCCATGTTTACCTTGAATGGTATAGATTAACAAGAACAATATAGTATAAATGTTTGGAGAAGAAATGAGAAGAAGAGAAGAAAATTTGAAAATAATGGGGGGAGAGGAGCTCGATTTTTCTCACTGAATGGGAGAGAAAAAGAGAGAATGAAATGAGAGTGTTAGTTGTTTGAATGTGTATATGGAAATGGAGTGAATGGGAAGAGTCTCCCTATACTATCTCTCTCTCTCTCACCGATTTTGGCCATGAAATGGGAGAAAATCTGCAGCAATGATGAGGATTATGTGATGATTAGGCTAGGTTTAAAAGGTGTTCATGTATTGGTCCAAAAAAGGGTGAGCATCATGCTTGTCCAAGCATGATGGTCATGTTTTAGCTCCAAATAGGTAGGCTGATTTTAATTTTTGTTATACATTAATACTATGTATTAATCATAGTATAGGTCATAGATATATAATACATGCCATAAAAATAATTAAATCAAACATATACTAAAGTTTCAAATTACCGATAATAATTTGGAAAAATAGGAATAAAATACAATTTACACCTATTATTGATACTCATGTAATTTTCGTCCCAAATATACACATATATATCATAATATATGATTTAGATATTAAATAATATCATAGGATAAAATTATAGCATTAATTAATGCATAAGAAACCCTAATTTCAAAATTAGGTTTCAAATTTATAAAAATCATATCGATTTTTAATGATCTAAAACTGATTTCATAGCTTAATAACACTCATATATATCATATTATAAAGTTTAGATACCATATGATAATTTAATAGTGTCATTTCATGTGAAAACCAAAGTTTATAAACTTAGGGTTTTGAAAATTTCAATATCAAATTATCGAATTCAATAACTGAAAATTCGATTTTAATAATTAATAATACTGAAATTATATAAATATTAATAGGAAATTAATTATTATAATTTCCCGAGCATTAAACTCATTTTTCAAATCGCCTCAGACGCCGACGCTCAAAACGCCTCAAACGCTCAAAATCGACTCATCTCAAAATGGTCGCAGAAGTTCATACTTACTAAATAAATATATTCCCTTTAATAAAGGAATTAAGATGGAAATTAATTCCAAGCTTCACCGCCGTAAAATTTCATGAAAAGTCGACGCTCGATACGCTGCTCGACGTTAAAATATATCGACTAATCATTTCGTAATATTTCATTCCTTTAATTCACAATCCTTAGTGAATTATGAAAGGAATTGTTATAACGATATCGTATCGAAATCACAAGATTCGATGTCGTAAAAGATAATATACGGTAAAACCCTAATTACGGGTTTAGAAAACCGTAATCGATATTCGTTTTTTCGAATATTACACATTTTCAGTCGCCCCTCCTCTCCAAACTGAAGAAACTCAGCCCCAAATGTGAGATTTGCAGTCATCTTCCTTCCCACACCACTCTTTCTCGCCTCTCTCATCTCACTATCACTCGGCAATGCGAAGACATGGCCAGGACCAGAGCTCACCCAAGCCACAAGCTTCGTTGCATCCCCCGACCTCTGGCTAAAGTCATTCCTAAGGTAGACATCCATACATCTCAATTCGTGTACCATGGCCAAATCATACATGCATGAGTAGCAAAACACTTATATTGTGTGTTTATATGATTGCATGTTGTTGATCTGGACGAACAGTGACTTTATAAAATTTATAGACTAAGTTACAGTGATCCGATGATTGTGAATTTTAATATGTTGAACTTATATGTGTCTAATATGCCTCTGTAAAATTTCAAGGCCATCCAACATGATTTGCTATTTTAATCGTATTTTCAAAGCATCGCAAATCTGTGAAATCGCCGTGTTCATCACCCATAATCCGTGGCTTTCGTTTTAAGTTTGGATAATGATAAAACTCTGAAATTTGGCAGAAACATAATTCAGCATGTCTAGAAGATGTATGTAAATTTTCAGAATTTTCTAAAAGTTTTACTATTTATTCCAGATTTTACAAGTTAACTGCACAAAACTGTCACGGGAGTGATAGCTTGTGGTAAAACATTTTATCTCCCAATCTATTGTGAATCATTGAGTGAGGCTTTTCTGGATAAACTAGACTTAAGTGGCTTTTCAATATGATTGAATTCATTTCCAGATTTCTTATAATGAACTCACGGTGAATTTTTAAAGTTGACGCATTTCAGTAAGCCTTTTTGGACAAACTGCCTTAGAAAATTTCTATGTTAATAGGCTGTTCGAGTATGACTTTTACGTGAGGTGTTCAAGCCATTTGTAGTCCGATTTGGACTTGGGTTTCTTCATAAGAAATGTTCCTCACCATGTCTAGTTATGATCTGGAAAGTTTGATACCAAACCAAGTTTTATAGGTATACCTTTCATCGACCCAAAGTCACCTACTGGAAACTATCCATTTTCAACTAGTCAACTTTGGACTTATGTATTTCTCGATGAGTTAGATATTTTCCAGTATGGTCTTCATGACATATGTAGTACTTGTTACAAGGTTTCTAAATTGGTAGCCTGCAGCCATTTTGGCATTGCGAGTCAAAAGTTACGAGCCTCATAAAACCCCTCGTCGTTAAGCTAAAACTGAAAATTTGAAAAATTTTCTAAGTATAGAAGTCAGTTTGAGTTGCCCACTTTGAGACCCTATATCTTCAGAACCACGACTCATTTGGATTTAATTCCTTCTCAGAACTTGTAGTACATGTTTAGAGGTTTCAGAATGTATCTTTGTGCGACCATACGATTCTGAATCGAGAGTTATGGATCGTCAAAGCACGTCACTTGGGTTGTTTCAAGCTGTTTTTGCTGAAATTAAAACACTTGAAATTTGACTAAGTGTTGGAAACCCCTATGTGAAGTATGCCTTATGTGACTAACATGCTATTAATCGATGCATTCATTATGTTATGTCGCAAGGTACGATAGAGCATTATAAGATGTACAATTATGATAAAACATCATGATACGATATTTTCACGAAAGCATACCTTAACGTAAAATATTTCGACTAGGTGCTACCACATAATAATCGAGTGTATATCATACCATGATATACACTAAAATAGAAATATGGGTTCTAAGACCTAATGGATTTTTCCACTCCAAAACCTCAAGGCCAAGAATAGATAGGTTAAAGCTAGGACTTACACCAAGAAATGGGATTAAGGCACCCATCCGGTGGGCTTTACTCTACTCAAAATAAAATGCTTTTGAAATATTTATTTACGATGCTTATTTCAATCTGTTGATAAAATGTTTACATGATTACCGCCAAAAATGTTTATGTTTTGTGTATGTATCCTATCCATGAGATGTTATGAGATGTTATCAAATGTTATGAACGTTGTTGAGTTACTCCCAACTTATGAATGAAATCGACATCGGATCCTATGCCAAGGACAATACCGCTAGATTAACGTGTACACCTAAGGTGATTTGTGGCCGTAAGGACACCACGGCGGTCACGGCGTCGTGAGGAGGCCTCCTTCACGACGCTCGACTATGAGGTTATGATGAATGATGATAAGGGATATGGATCATACACACAGAAAAATGCTCGCAAAGCGATGATTTTGAGAAATGATAAAATGACTTTAGTAAGCACAAGGCATTTCAACTAAAACCCTGTGTCTTACCATGATGTGGCGAGGTAATCTTCAAATGATAAAATATTTTGGCATGAGTCCATTGAGTGTATTCTTGTACTCACCTCGCATGTTTGTTTTAAATGTGCGAGTTGAGCGAGATGATGGATGGGCAAAGGTTGAGCAACAGGATTATTGTCGTTGAAAAGTTTATACCTTGATAGTACATCGTCATATGTACTTATCACATGTCTTCCGCTGCAAGAACCTAAATTTATGTACTAAAGTCAAAGAATATACTGACATATGTTTTAGTTTATTGTTAAAAAGAATCTCCTTTATAATTATCCTGTTTAGAGTTATAGTCCTCGTTAATCCGTACTTGGGATTGTGGGGCCGTGACAATATGAGATGTGATATGGATCATACAGACGGAAAATATGTCCGCCGACAAGTTTATGAAAATGAAAGAAAATGTTTAGTAAGCACGAGCATTTCAAATAAAACCTCGTGTGTTATTCTTGATGGGGGTTGTAATTCAATGTTATGATAAATGTTTTCGCATAAGCCATCGAGTGCATTCTTGTACTCACCGCATGTTTATTTTAAATGTGCAGTTGGTGAGTGATGCGATGGGGCGATGTTGAGCAAGAGGAATCTTTTATCGTGAAAGTTAGTACCTTGAGTGCACATCGTCATATGTAATTCACATGTTTTCCGCTGCAAGAATACTAAGTTATATGTTGATCAGAGAACTAGATTCATTCATATCAATTGAACCATTTTGTTAAAGGTCTGATGGTCTTGTCTCCCATATGTATATTATGTTGCTTAATCTCAAATGCTTAAAGTTCTAGAAGTATTCCTGATATATGTCTCACAATTCGATGTTCCATGTCCTTGTTACGCTTCTTAATTCCCGTTCCGAGTGATAGTCTCTGCTAATCCGTCCTTTGGAATAGTGGCCTGTTACAAAGTGGTATCAGAGCAGTTCGTTTTCCTTGAATCCAAAACTTCATTCAAAGTTAAGTCTAGATTGAGTCACTAGACTTGTTAGAGGTCACGACTATTCTCAACACTCCATCACATCGTGCTCAACCAAATGAGGTAAATGATCTTTCCAATTTTGGAAATGAAAGTTTAAAGTGGAAAAGATTGAAATGATGTTTCAAAAGAAATGAAAGTTATGGAAAATGGTTGAGAATGAAAGTTGTGAATAATAGTTGAAATGATGTTTTAAGTTGTGAAAAGAAAAGAGATATGAGAAAGAGTTGACAGTGATATGAGAAGAAGTTGACATTGATATGTTAAAAGTGAAATGTTTGAATTCGTGGAATTCAATAAGATTCATTGTTATGATTGAGTTATGTTATTGTTGTTTAAATTTTTGCAATTACAAGTTGTTGATGACAATGAGTATGTTATCCCAAAAGAACATAGACTGTTTAAGACGCATGATCCCTTTTGCAAAAGAACATAGAAAGATGAACTATGAGAATTTTATTCCATCCTGAGAACAAACGCGAGGATGGAAATGAGAACAAAAGCGAGATCAAAATGAGAATTTTGAATTGAAAGACGAGAACAAAGTCTAAAAGAGCAACAATGGAAATGATGATAGCAAGAATCGAATGATGATTTTGAGATTTACGAATGTCACTATACGACAGTGACATGGGTATAGTCTTTCCCTTTGGATGTTCACACGAGACGGAACTCCAAATTGACTATGACTTTTTCGTTAGAAACGAAATAGAAATATGATCAAAAAAATTAATTGAGTTTAGTATTGTAGTTTATACAGAATGAGAGACCACGATGTGGTAGAAATTTTGAAGGCAAATTGAGAATTTGGATTTTTTTCAGTAGTATGAGTAGCGTTTGAGATGTATGGTGGTATGTTGTTAACCCTTACAATTTATGATGACTCATTACGAGTTATATGAGATTTCGAATTTTATTCATTAACCATGTTCTGTCATTGAGTTTAACTCTATGATCTAGTCTCAATTGAGAAATCACTTGAGTTTCTCACTTTTTGTGAAAGAAGTTTACAACCAGAAAATTTCATAAAGCGTCCTTTTGAAACCAAGCATTCATGTGGATGAGAAGTATTTCAGATGGTCCGCCAGCCCATATGACCAAAGAGATCTCAGTAGTTGTCATTCTGGTCTTCGGACCCTATATTCCAATTATTCACTTCAAAGAACATATTGGTTCCTGGTGAGTTTTCTTCAATCCTCGAAACTGATAAGTATGATGTAGGTTGACTTATCTTGTCACCTAAGTTTTCAGATCAGTAAAATGATATACATCGAGTTATGATGTAGAGAAGTCCTCGATGAGGCGAGATATATTTTCCCCTATGATACACATAGATACGATGACCCTTAATGGGCTTTCTAGATACTGATGACAATGAAGTTACACCACCTTGTAAGTGTTATGACAATAAAGTTATGAACGAGATACTCTTTAGCATTGAGTGCT
The DNA here is from genome assembly GCA_036937905.1 of Salvia rosmarinus. NCBI lineage: Eukaryota > Viridiplantae > Streptophyta > Magnoliopsida > Lamiales > Lamiaceae > Salvia > Salvia rosmarinus. Next base: position 71,199 of record JAODLM010000460.1, read on the forward strand.
AGATAAAGGAAAGTATAGAATATTCTTAGAAAATAACCTCCTCTTATTATGTTATAACAAGAGAGATTACAACTTATCTTTAAGATAGTTGACTGTCCTTAAGACCTCGTTAGTAGGTTGGACATGTCTAAAATATGGAGGTGTACGAGATTTTTTTTCAATGGATATATAAGGAATGATAGCATCACAGTTCACAAGTCTCTCGTTCTATACCTCAACCCTTATGATTATGCTTGAGCGGAATTAATTCCGAGTATTTGAGACCTTAGTGAAACCAATGATAGTGAGCATGATGGATCATAATTATTGAGATGTGTGAACAACTAGGCTAGTCCTAGTGTCCAAACCAAGTATGGAGAATATATCTCGAAGTCAAGACATGATAATGAGGACTTATGTTTGGAACTAAAGTTATGATGCACAAGTGTACTACCCTACCAGGCTATATGACAACAATGATAGTTTTAACCCTGAAAGTGAGAACCGAAGTATAATGAAAACAATATGACTTTCAGATATCATGATTAAGAAAAAGGGGTCAAGAATTAAGAACAACTGAAGAAACTACGAGCTATCCCGTTATGAGATAGCCCAAGATATGATAGAAGCTTCAGAAACAGTCTGACTACGATAAGTAAGGTAATTACTGGAATCAAAGAAGTAGATTCATTATTCGAGATAAAGGCTCGGTACTCTTAAGTTACATAGACATAAAACGCATGTCTTGTGTGTTTTGAAATTTAAAACAAAAAACTTCTAGAGAAGTTTGTAAGGAAAATACATTCAAGAAAACAAAGGAAGAGATTCACATGGAAATACTTTAAGACGGTTAATTGAGAAGTTTGTTCCTCATACTTATATGATGACAAATAAGGTGGAATTTTGGGTACCTCGACATTGAAATGAAGCAAACCTAGAATGTCAAGAAGATAGTGAAAATACATGATGTTTAGGCAAAGTCGACACGTCCCGATTGGACAAAGGATTTTAACTTGTAAAAACACTTACTTAATCAATGAAGATTAAGGAAATGACGTATATCCAAATAGGACATTACTAATGATGGCGCTACAAATGCCAACATGAGGATTTCTCTTAAAAAGATTTTAAAGTAAGAATATATGAGAGATATATTCCTAAGAGCGATAGAGAAAAAAAAGGAAACTCAATCCTTCAGATCAATTAAGAATAGATGATAGTGACGGATACATCACGATCTCTATGAAAAGATTAGACTGTCGAGGCAACAATGCCAGAGGATAAACCGACGTAGATCGAGCCACAAAATACAATTGATAAAGGAATAACAGTAATGACAACCGAGAAGGATATGACGAACAAGGTGACATGAGGCCTTATAGCAAGGAAACATGGTGCAATTAGGGAAATGACAAGGATAAACGAGATGGATGTTTACCCGGATGCATGTGGACATTGCAGACTAGAGCCTATGCTCGCACCAAAACAGAATCTAACAAAACCGTGGGAAGCTGGCGTGTATGGGAAACCTCAACATACCTATTATAATGTTGTTCGATACGGGTGCTTCACATTCTTTTTTTTCGCAAGCGCATGTGTAGATGCTTTAGAACTTAACTCAGAACAGACAGATAAAGCTATGAGAATTTCATCACCGATAGGAGGAATTACAACAGTTACACATACATGCTTGAACCTAGAGCTGGACATAGGATCACTTAAGGTTCTAGCTAACAACTTATATGTCATACCGATGTGGGACGTTGATATAATATTAGGAATGGACTGGTTGGCTGAGAGTTATGCCACCATCTTGTGTAACGAAAGAAAGATTTCCTTCCAATTTTCGGGAAGAGATGCTACCAGTTTTCATGGGATTAACATGGGAAATAGAATACATGTTATATTCGCGATCCAAGCAAGAAAAATGATGAACAATGTAGGATGCCAAGTTTTCCTTGTTTATCTAAATGGAGAAGTTGAAGTCGAGAAGACGGTGGAAGATATACCAACAGCAGGAGTTTAAAGATGTATTTCCTAAAGAATTGTCGGGTTTACCGCCTAATAGGCAGATTGAGTTTACAATTGATCTAGAGCCGGGTCAGCACCAGTATCAAAGGCACCATATAGAATGGCTCCAAAAGAGTTAGAAGAACTGAAGATTCAACTATAAGAGCTTCTAGACTCAGGTTTCATCGCACTCCAGCGCTTCCCCACGAGCACCTGCATCGCTCGTGAAGAAGAAAGATGGTACTTTGAGGATGTGCATAGATTACGTAGAGTGAACAAATTAACTCTCAAGAAGAAATACCTCCGCCGAGGATAGATGATTTATTTGATCTCGTGAGCAAGAGTATTCTCAAGATCGACCTAAAATCGTGGTACCATCAATTGAGAATTCGACAAGAAGATATACCAAAACGGCAAGTTTCAAACAAGATATGGTCACTATGAATTCATAGTTATGCCATTTGATTAACAAATGCACCCGCCGTGTTCATGGATCTTATGAAGAGTATTCCATCCGTATTTAGACAAATTTATCTTCGTATTTATAGATGATATCCTCATCTATTCAAAGGACGAAGAAGAACATGAAGAGCATCTAAGAATAATTTTGTAGACGTTAAGGAGTGAATAACTCTATGCCAAATTTAGCAAGTGCGAATTTTGGTCAAGGAAGTGACATTTTAGGACATATTGTGTTGTCTCAAGGAATTAAAGTGATCCCACTAAGGTGGAAACTGTATAAAATGGAAATTACCAACAACCCAAACGAGATCAAGTTTTCTAGGATTGGTGGTTACTATCAAGATTCATGAAGGTTTCTCCAAAATAGCAAGGCCAATGACACGCCTACTTTGAAAGGAATCAAATTTGTATGGACTCATCGAATGTGAAACGAAGTTTCGTAAACTCAAAGAATTACTAACTACAACGCCAAGATAGCGCGGTTCAACCGTGATAAGGAATATAATCGCCTATACAGATGCATCAAAGAATGGACTAGGTTGTGTGATGCAAGAAGGAAGGGTGATCACTTATGCATCCCGACAACTTAGACCACATGAAATAAATTATCCCACCCATGATTTGGAACTAGCTGCAGCCAGTATGCCTCAAGATCTGGAGATACCATCTCTATGGAGTGAGATGTGAAATCTTCACGGATCACAAAAGTTTGAAGTACTTCTTTGAGCAAAGAGACCTAAACATGAGACAGAGAACATGGCTCGAATTGGTAAAGGACTACGATCATGTATCAATTACCACCCGTGAAAGGCTAATGTAGTGGCTGATGTCTTAAGTCGAAACTCAATCCAAGTTGGGATGTCTCCTTACGTAAGAGGAAAGATTCATTGATGAATTTAAACGGATGAAGATAGAAGTAATCGAACCATCTGAAATAATAACAGGTCTGATTGCAACACTCATCGTGAAACTTGACCTAAGAGGAAGGATAATTGATGCACAAAGGAAGGACGAGAAATTAGAAAAGATGAGAATGAAAATAAGGATTGAAAAGCTAAAGGACTATCAAGAGCAAAGATAATACTATCATGTTTGAAGGAAGAATGTGTGTTCCACAAGATGAAGGGCTAAAAAAAGAAATTTTGAGCGAAGCTCATAACACCCTTACACCGCCCACCCAGGAAGCACAAAAATGTACCAAGATTTAAAAGAGAAATTTTGGTGGGAAGGAATGAAAAGAGATGTAGCTTCGTTCGTCGAGCGTTGTCTATCATGTCAACAGGTGAAGGCTTTACATCAGCGACCTTATGGGAAGCTGCAACCTTTGAAAATACCTAAATGAAAATGGGATGACATTACAATGGATTTTATGACTGGCTTACCACGATCAAAATGAGGGAACACATCGATATGGGTAATCATAGATAGACTTACGAAGTGTGCTCATTTATACCAATTTCGATTATCTATGGATCTGACAAGTTAGCTCAACTATACGTTCGTGAAATTGTACGTCTGCACGGAGTGCCAAAATCAATCACATCAGATAGAGATTCAAAATTTACTTCTAGATTTTGGATCAGCTTACAAAAGGAGATGAGAACAAAATTGAACTTCAGTACAACTTTTCACCCACAAACAGATGGCAGCCTGAAAGAACAATTCAGACTCTTGAAGATATGTTAAGAACAGTTGTGTTAGATCGAGGTGAAAGCTGGGAGTATGTACTACCATCATTGAATTTACTATAACAATAGCTATCAGCAACAATCGGCATGGCACCATATGAAGCATTATATGGAAAAAGGTGTAGATCGCCACTTTACTGGGATGAAGTGGGTGAGAGAAAAGTCTTAGGGCCAGATACAGGAGATGAAATGATTAAATTAGTCCATCGATCAAGCAAAGGTTAAAGGAGGCCCAAGATGCATGTAAGTCGATCTCGATAAACGAAGAACCGAATTACAATTTAATGTTGGAGATAAAGTTTTTTGAAAATTTCTCCATCAAAGGGAATCGTTAGATTTGGAATAAGGGCAAGCTACGACCACGTTTTATAGGCCCTATGAGATATTAGAAAAGATAGGCCCAAGAGCTTACAAGTTAGCGTTGCCACCATGTTTTGGGAACGTACACAATGTGTTCCATGTGTCGCAATCGAGGAAATACGACACGACTCCAAACCATGTGATCCATCGATCGATGTCACCCTTGATCCGGATATGAGTTATGAAGAAAAGTCCAAGCTATCTTAGACAAACAGATATAAAAATTAAGAAATAAATCAATATAGTTGGTAAAAGTATTATGGAAACATCATGGGCAAGAAAAAGTTTACATGGGAACTAGATAATCAAACGAGAGAGAAATATCCCGAACTCTTGTAGAGGTATGTAAATTTCGGATGAAATTTCTTTAAGGGGTAGAATATAATACCCCGACCGCCTAAACTTGGTTTAGAATGAACCTAATTTTGAAATTAGGATTTTGCATCAGTAATGATAATAAAAGATTATAGAAATTACATATATGTATAAAATTTATGTAAGTGATTTAGATTTTGGGATAGATCCCAAATGGATTTAAACTATTACAATAAATGCATACATACATGTATAATACGGTAACAGTGAAAAAAAAAAGAGAAAATAAAAGATATGTATACATATATACGAAAAGTAGTATTAATCCAAAGTTAAAAATATAATATATATATATATATATATTATATGTGTGTATCGTATATATATATAGTGTGTTTGTGCAAATATGTGAGATTGTGTGTGTCGTGTATATATATATATAATATATGTGTGCTAATAGATTATAGTGTGTGTGTGTGTGTCGTATATACATATATATAGTATTTGTGTGCAAGTGTGTAAGAGTGTGTGTGTGCGTACGTGTAATGTGTAGGATGCATATGTGTGTTAGCACTTATGTAAAAGGTAATAGAATCAAGCAAACCCTTTCATTGCCGTGAATTACAGAACATGAAGAAAAAAAAAACTTTCGTTCCTTCTATCTTTCTTTCTTCAATTTCTTTACTCGTTTTCAATCTCTCGTTAAATCCGAACCGATATTAAGGTTAGTCTCGCCATTACCTACAATCCTATGGTTTAAAATTTAAAGTTGGTGCATGTTTTGTATTTGTGTATTTATTTTGAAATGTATTAAAATAGGAGATGATGCCAAATGCTAGAAGTCGAGAACTAATGTTGTTCGATACTCTATATATGCTAGGATTATGAATATGGTTAAAAGTTATTAAGTTTAGGTTTTTGCCCATTTTTAAAGCCGAACTATAGCCAATTTTTCGATTTTATTTAATGAAGTGACTTCATATTTACAGTCTATGCTAGCCTACTAGCATATAGAATTAATTGGGAATTTTTCGTGCACATTATGACAGAAAACCTATTTGGCTGAAAATCTAAAGCTCCACGTTCGGATTATCCGATCTTTGTTTGTCAAATGTTATCACATATCTGTATTCTAGGATATATCTAGCATGACATATAAATTTTTCATAATTTTCTGGGTATATTAGGTATTTTCCTAAAAATATCATGTATCTAAAGTTGGCCGTTCGAGGATACCGTAAATGTTATACGAAATGTAATGTGACATATGAGTTAGACAATGTATAATAAGTAAACGATTAAAGTTTGGAAGAAATTGATCAAGTTTGCTTAGTTAATGTGAGAAATCAAGAATAGTTTGTTATTAATATTCGAACACGTGTGTGCAGAGAGTTATGATTATCGCATTGAGTTATTATGATTTATGCTAGTTAAATATGGTTTTATCTCGAATAGTTGAAATAGACATGAGATACAAGAAATGAAACGAGGACTTAGAATTTTAATGTGGGTCGATGTTAATGAATAAGCTTGTCCCCAAGCTTAAGAATAAATAAGAAGTATATAATAATGGGAGAAAATAGTAGCTCCACTATGACCAAGTGGAACTTTGAGATATTTTATATCTCTTATTCAATAATGATGATGCAAAATCCTAAGATATTTAAAGTTGTCTAGTAGGTTGATGATAATCGACGTTATCCAAGAACCAAATGAAGTACTAAACCTTTCTTTTACGTAAAGGTAAAGTACGTAAGGTAATGTACAAGAGAAGGAAGGAGAAATCTGTTGTGTGACTAAAAGTATATATCGGTGGGCTTTTCTCGAAATGACAAATGATTTATTTATGATGCTTTCTTGAAATGAAAAGTCTTTACTTATGATGTTTTCTGTTGAGAAATGATGATGAAATGTTATTTAATTACCTGCCCAAAATATTTATGTTTTATGTATGGATCCTATCAGTGTTGGTTCGCCAACTATGAATGATAATGAAGTTGTTGGTTCGCTACCAACGATAAATGAAAATCGAATTCGGATCCTATGCCGAAAGGACAATTCCGGCTAGGATTAACGGTACACTAATGGTAACCGCACTTGTCGAAAGGTTTGCTCAGCCGCCACGTGATCGTAGGCCGAAAGGTTTGCTCGGCGGTCACAGCGTCCGTGGAAGGAGCCTCCTTCTACGGCGCAAGATTTATAAGATGATGTTATATGAGATGTGATATGGATCATACAGACGGAAAATATGTCCGCGGACAAGTTTATGAAAATGAAAGAAAATGTTTAGTAAGCACGAGCATTTCAAATAAAACCTCGTGTTATTCATGGGCAATGTAATTCAATGTTATGATAAATGTTTTCGCATAAGCCATCGAGTGCATTCTTGTACTCACCGCATGTTTATTTTTAAATGTGCGGGTTGAGTGGTGATGCGATGGGGCGGTGTTGAGCAAGAGGAATCTTTGTCACGAAAGTTAGTACCTTGAGTGCACATCGTCATATGTGTAATTCACATGTTTTCCATTAAGAATACTAAGTTATGATCGAGAACTAGATTCATTCATATCAATTGAACCATTTTGTTAAAGGTCTGATGGTCTTGTCTCCCATATGTATATTATGTTGCTTAATCTCAAATGCTTAAAGTTCTAGAAGTATTCCTGATATATGTCTCACAATTCGATGTTCCATGTCCTTGTTACGCTTCTTAATTCCCGTTCCGAGTGATAGTCTCTGCTAATCCGTCCTTTGGAATAGTGGCCTGTTACATGAAAGAAAATATTAATCAAAATTATCGATTTGCGTGAAAAATCGAAGATTAAAGCTTTATGAAAAGAAATCGATTGAAAATCGATTTATATTGATTAAAATATGTTTTATTGAATATTTTTAATGAAAAGTCAAAATGGTTGACTTTTGAAATTAACGTACGAAATAAGTTCGTTAAATACGTTAATACGTGAAAAACGTATTACTTTTATAAGAATATCTCAATTGTGAGAAAAGATTTCATTATTGAAATCACTTTATTGAATAACGTTATTATACGTTAATTGTTTAACCTAAAAGGTTAAAATGAGACTGTAGATCATATTACGTCTCTCTCGATATACGAGAATTATTTTATTGATATACGCGTCGTTTCAACGTATTAAGACGTATAAAGAATCATCGAAACTTAGAATTATTAATTTATTTATCAAAGTTGAATAAACTTTGAACTTCTCGAAAAGCGTGCCAACGTACTAAACGTAAATTTTGCGTAAAGGTGGGACGTGAAAGCTCACAAGCAATAAGAAAAGAACACGCGTATCGAGAATCGACGTTCAAAAGTAAAGGTGGTGGGCTTTACTATACTCAAACTGGTAGAATTTACCAAATGATTTATTTATGATGCTTTATTGCAAGCAAATATTTATGAACTGATTTATTTAAATTACCTGCCCAAAATGTTTATGTTTTATGTATGTATCCAATCCATGATTGTTGATGCATAATGTTGGGTAGCCCCCACTTTATGACATGCTTGAATTCGTATTCTTGGAAGTACCCCCAAGAATGATGGAGAATTCAGTATCTGTCTTGAGATGGCCTTGATTTTGTGCACCGATTATTTTGCTGTTGTGTCTTGAAGGGTGCTCGGCCGGTCACGGCGTCTGTGAGAGGAGGCCTCCTCTCCAGCGCGGGAATTATTGTTGGATGAATTATTGTGGTGGATGTGGATCATACATATGTTGAAAATGCTTGGCCAAGCGATATTTATGGAAAATGGCAGAAAATATTTAGTAAACACGAGTAATTTCAAATTAAAACCTCGTGTGTTACTGTGATGGGGCAGAGTAATTCAAAATTGATAAATTATTTCGGCATGAGCCACTGAGTGCATTATTTGTACTTAGCCCTGCATATTTGTTTTTAAATGTGCAGATTGAGCTGATGATGATGATGGAGCGGAGATGTTGAGTAGTCAGAGGTCTTTTGGTATTTATATATGTTTTGAAAGAAAATACCCTTGGGTGCATATCGTCATATATGCATTCACATGCTTTCCGCTGCATATTCTGAATATTTTTGTATGTTGTTGATGACAGTTGTATCTGTCTAAATTATCGAACCTACTGTTAAAGGAACTTGTAGCCTTTACTTCTGTATATGACTTTTGCCTTGTACATAAGGTTTGATTACTGAAGTTCGATAAATGTTATTTTGAAATCTTCTGATTATTCTTATCAATTGTTTTGCAATCACTGTTCCAAGCTCCAGTTCTCTCTAATCTGCCCTTTGGATTAGAGCGGCTGTGACAGAGTGGTATCAGAGCTGTTGCTCTTTGAACCCTAAACTTTCTTTCAAAAGTTAAGTCTAGATTGAGTCACTAGACTTCTAGAAATCATCTGACTACGCTCAACACTCCATCACATCCAGCTCAACCGGGAAAAAGGTAAAATATTTTCTCATCTTTGTAAAGAAAAGTTTGAGATTTATGAATTTGATTTGTTGTCAATAGAACATTATCGACAAGTGATTTGTGTCGATAGAACATTATCGACAAATGATTTGTGTTGAAAGAACATTATCGACAAATGAAATGAAAAATGTTGTAAATAACCATGAATTATTGATTTATTGATGAAAAATTTTTCGCAAGAAATGCGTATGTTTAAAACGAACTATGTTCGTCATATTCGAATATTTATTCATCTTTTCTCAATGTTGATTTTGATTAATGCCTATGTCATCCCGAATGGAACATAGACGTAATAAGATGCATGATCCCTCTTTGAAAAGAACATAGACGGACAAATGTACAAACTCTTCTCCATTTCTTTCGAGAACAACAGAATCGAACTCAAATTGAAAGGCTAAGGCTTTCCACCTAGTTCAAGTCAACCCGAGTTTACCTCGACTCGGTGACCAGTTGGCGCCTCGGCATTGCGCGACTTCAATTGATTCACCCAGCATCGACACAGGAGTTTATTTGGTGTCAACCTCGACATCCACTTCGAGTTTGAAGATTGCATCTCGACAATTCATGACCATTGTATTTTCGCCTCGGCAAATCCACTTGAAGTCGACCTCGACACGCCGAGCCCGCCTTTGTCGTAATCGACCATTATTTCAAGATTCGGCGATTCATTTCGAGAGACCAGCTGACCTCAGTCACCTCGTCACCTCGGCCTCGGCAGTCCGCCTCGGCAGCGGCATGCACGACCTCGATATCGGCAATGCTCACGATCTCGCGAACGCGCAGAAAATTTTTCTGCTTTGCGCAGTGTTTTTGTTTGGATCCGTTCTTTTTCGTTCGGACTCCGATTTGCGAACGGTTTTCGCCTACATACTCCTAACGAAATTTAATTTATTTGTTATGACGGATCGAACCCCTGATTCCTTCTCCAAAAATCACGAGAATCAGTACAGTCCACCCCGGACAGTTCACCTCGGCAAAGGCGAACTGCTTCGTGCAGTGATTTTATTTTGGTCCGTTCTCCTTCGTTTGGACTCCGATTTGCGCACGGTTTTCTCCTACGTACTCCTAACGGACTGTACTATGTTTCTTATGAAGGAAAGAGCCCCTGTTTCAGTCTCCAGAAATCACGGGGGCCAGTAGAAGCTAGCTAGTAGTCTTATAGAACTAGAATTCAGTTATATGATAAGATTTTGTTTATGCTGCTAGACAGTATGTTTCTTAGTATGGTAGGAAAGCTACAACGTGTGTTTTATATGAGAACAATTTCCGTATAACATTTATCTGTTTATCAGAGGTGTTTGGATTGTTTATCTGCTTTATAGACCTGTCCAGTTTATTCTTTTGCTTAGCAGACGCGTTAAGTTTATTTTTATCTATGCATCGATTATCCTTATTTAGTTATCTTATGCTCGTTTGTCTGTGACAGATGGCCAGGACTCGACACACCACTAGACGCAGACTTGGACCGAGTGCCACCCCTGCAGAGATCATTCATAGGTACCATGAGTATCGGATGATGTCTTTGGGAGATGATCTCGGAGAGTTCCTCACGCACTACCTTCGTCATTGGAGGGAGGCGACGAGCATGGAGTGACGAGACTTCGATGGCGTGAAGCGTCTTCGATGCGGCTACCGATTGTTGGGAAGACTATGCACGGAAATATCGGAAATTTATATCTACCGATATGGTGGTGACTACGACACGATAGCGGATCTACCGAGATTTGTGAGCCATCGACCTACATCTTTAGTATCTCTGGGTAGCCAGGAGGATCGTACCTCCTCCGAGGGAATATCGTGGCGTGACGAGTCACCGGAGTGGCTCTACTTGGAGGTTCCTCGAGTGGTTGATCCGTGATTAGAAGATTTGAAGGCGGCGACCGACCGCTCATGTGACCGGGCGTCTCGGCCCAGAGCATTGGGGATGCCAGTGTTTCCCCCGCTGTCGATTGGACACCCCATACACACCCACCGCTTCCTATCTTGCCACCTATGACAGCGCCAGCACTGCCAGCAGAGCCGTACCGACAGACGGCCAGGATGAGAGTATCAGATGCCCGAGATGACCTCAGTCCGATCCACGACATTCCTATGGTTGGGGATGATGGCGCGGGACCGTCCAGAGTACGCCGCCGTGAGGACGATTCAGATGACGATGATTCGGATGATGATGATTCAGATGATGAGGAGGATCCTGAGGAGGATCGAGACGACGACAGTGATGCACTGTTGACCAGCCTTGTTAGACTTTAGTGCGTATGTATATAGTCCAGTATGTGTGTAGGTTGCTTATGTATTTTGAAAAAGGAAAATGAACCTTTGTATTTTGTATTATCTTGTAATCCCGTATGATGTTCGATACGGGTTAAGCTTTTGAGATGCCATCTATGTACATTTTTTTTTTGTTTTGTATCAACTGTTGTACAAAATAGTCCTATTCGAGGCACAAATTTTCTGATGTATATATATGATAACCCCGAAGCGGGCTTTTGCGGCAGAAATGATTATTGTGATGAATAGCTTGGTTTAAAGCTGCTTTACAAAAGAAATTGTATGATGATATTTATATATGTTAATTGTGAAAATGATTTTCAATATTTATTGTATGTTTAAACAACAGAATGCCGCCAAGACGGGATCCTGCACAAAGAGGTAGGGGAAGGGGAAGAGGTAGAGGCAGAGGAAGAATTCCTGCACCCGAACCTGCGAATATACCCCAACCACCACCACCTCCACCCGATCGTAGGATCGAGGAATTATTTCTTAGGCAAAACCCACCTTCTTTTGATGGGAAAGGAAGCCCGGATGATGCCGAGCAATGGATAAGGGCTATGGAAAGGATATTTGATTTTCTTCGATGCACAGCACCGGAACGGCTGTCCTGTATTACCTTCGGTTAAGCGACAGACCGCCGACTTTGGGTGGGAAGCTGACGAAAGATTTACAACGAGGATCATATGAATGAATTCACCTGGGAAGAGTTTAAAGGGGAACTGTATGAGAAGTATGTTCCGAAGAGTTATCGGAAGAGAAAGGAACATGAGTTTTATAATCTGAAACAGGAGAAAATGTCCGTGACAGATTATGATCGCATCTTCGCAATATGTCCAGATATGCCCGATCGGTGAATACGGATATGAAGATGGCGAGAAAAATTCAAGTCCGGATTGAGATCGAGATAAGAATGTCTCTAGCCACCATGGAGATCGACTTACAATCAAGCTCTCGGACGAGCTTTGGACATAGAGGCGACTATGCGTAAAGAAGTCATCGCACACGGACATCGAACACAGGGACAAAGGAAGAGAAAATGGGAAGGAAATTTTGGTAACAACAATCGAGGAAGTTTTGATAATACCAATAACAAACGCCCTTGGCAAGGGAACGTAGCGCCACAAGGGCAGGGATGGAAGAAGCCAGTCTTTTCCCCTCAGACGGGAGGACCACAAGAGCAAGCAAGGACAACTTGATATGACCAACTATAACGCGGAAGCAACGGAAAGAACTCTCGTCAACAGATATAGGTTGGTTCAACCCTAAACTCGATCTCAACTTTCGATAGTTTCAGATTATTTAAATTGAAAACACAAACTACGTACCCAAGATTCAACACAATTCGCACGGAAAAAGAAAGGCTGGGGAAAAACGAATAGAAAGGGATGAAGAACTTACCGAAAACGAACCTCGGATTTACTGGAATCCGAAATGTGTCGAAGGAACGATCTTCGTGGCTTGTCTAACCCGGATACTACTGGATATCACGAACGAGACAATTGATTTCAAGCTCAAAAGTCGCCAACTTCAGAACTCTACCAAGAACTAGGGTTTGTGCTTTGTTAAAACACGTGAGACAAAGATGAAAATATATTTCTTATCAAAATTGTCTACATCTTACAAAAGACCACAAAAGCATATAAATACTAGTCTAAAACGAAAGGCCAAAGGCTCAAAACACCAACTAACAACTAAAGATAATTGGGCTTTGTTTAAAAACCCACGAAAATAAAAAGAACCCGAAAATGGGCCTTCATCATGCACGAACTTCGTCTTGGACAATGATCCAGTTCACCAATTTGTCCGCTTGAGCCCAACATCTTCATCTTCCAAATTCTTTCGGATAATGCACTAGAGATAGCCTTGGAGCCGCTTAGCTCGCAATCTTTAACCGGGCCTCTCAACCGCAACTCGGGTTTGAATCATCATTTTTGGACTTGACTCATCATTCCCCCTGCTGAAAAGAATTGTCCTCGAATTGGCTCCTCATCATCATCGAACTCATCTATAGGAAAGGAGACAAGTCGAAACATTAAAGGTAGTGGAACACTTATACTCGCTGGAAGATCGATGCGGTATGCATTGTCATTGACTTTAGCAACCACGGTGAGCGGACCGTCGCGCGAGGCATCAACTCGACCTCCTCAAGTTGGGAGCGCGCTTTCTTTGTCAGGGGGAGATGATCTTGCGATGGGCTAATGCCTTAGAGGCGCGTTTTCTCACCCTAGAGCTCGATCCCGACCTTAACCTTCTTGTGCATCTCTTGAACTGTTCACCCACGAGAACCTTGCAAACTCGAAGATGATCAATAGGCAAAGGAATAAGATCTGTAGGAGTAAGGGGATTAAAGCCATAGACGACCTCAAATGGAGACATGTTAGTGGAAGAATGCACAACACGGTTATAAGCAAACTCAGCAAAAGGTAAACACTCTTCCCATGACTTCAAGTTATTTTTCACTAAAGCACAGTAAGGTACCTAAAGTCCTATTAACTACTTGATCGCCCATCGACCGAGGATGACATGCGATGAAAACAACAGTTTAGTACCTAACTTACCCCAAAGAACACGCCAAAAATGTCCCAAAAACTTGGAATCCCTGTCAGACACAATAGTCCGAGGCATGCCATGCAACCTAACTACTTCACGAAAGAACAGATTAGCAATATTAACAAAGATCATCGGTTTGCTTGCATGCAATAAAATGAGACATCTTGGAAAACCCATCGACAACAACAAACACAGAATCCTTGCCAGACTTAGATCGAGGTAAACCAAACACAAAATCCATAGAAATATCAATCCAAGGTGCAGAAGGTGCAGGTAGTGGAGTGTATAAACCAAACGGATTAGAACTAGATTTAGCCTTCCTACAAGTAATACATCTAGCACAGATTCTCTCAACATCTCTCCTCATGCGAGGCCAATAAAAATGTTCCTGCAATAAACTCAAAGTTTTAGCAACACCAAAATGACCCATCAGACCACCTGCATGTGACTCTAAAACAAATAAGTCTCGCATGGAACAAGCAGGCACACATAGCTTCGCATCCTTAAACAGAAACCCATCAGTCACATAAAAAGACTCAACAGATCTAGAACTGGACTGACAATTCCTAAAAATATCACCAAAGAATGGATCAGAGGCATAGAAACTCTTCAAATTATCTAGACCTAAGCACTGGGCATGCATAACAGAAAACAAGGTATGTCTCGAATCACATAATCAAATTATCTAGACCTGCGAGACAAAGCATCGGCAACCACGTTCTCCTCTCCTTTCTTGTACTTAATCACATATGGGAAAGATTCAATGAATTCAACCCACCTGGCATGTCTCGAATTCAGATTCTGTTGCCCCTTCAAATGCTTCAACGATTCGTGATCAGTGTGAATCACGAACTCCTTGGTCTCGAGATACGTCGCCAAGTCTCCAAAGACCTCTTCAATGCATAAAGCTCCTTGTCGTGCGTAGAGTACCTAAGGGCTGCCCCATTCAGCTTCTCTTTCAAGTATGCGACGGTTTCTATCCTGCATCAAACAAGCACCAATGCCTATCTGGAAGCATCACACTCAATCTCAAACATCTTAGAAAATCGGTGCAAAACCAACGGAGGAGCATTACACAATTTCGACTTCAACAGTTAAAGCATGCTCTTTGGGCCTTGCCCCACTCAAACTTCTTGTCTTTCCTACTCAACTCAGTCAATGGTGCAGCAATAGATGAAAAATCACGCACAAAACGATGCTTAGTCTTAAATGCAGTTTTCCACTCATCCCCTTCAGCCATTCTAACTTGAAAATATCCAGAACGCAAATCAATTTTAGAAAAGATAGACGCTCCAGACAACTCATCTAGCATATCATCTAATCTGGGGATAGGAAAACGATACTTTACCGTGATCTTGTTGACAGCACGACAGTCCATGCACATGCGCCACTCATTGTTCTTCTTCGGAACCAGGATGACTCGAACGGCGCACGGAGACAGGCTCTCTCGAATCGCTTTTCTCCAAAGCAACTCCTTGACGATCGATCTCCTTTGTCTCTTCGGGTTGGTCCGTAAGCTGGTCGGTTAGGAAGGACCGCACCCTATTGGAAGTCGATCTGGTGCTCAATCCGCAAGCGGTAGTAGCACCGGGAATCTCATCCGGAACACATCCTTGAACTCCTACATCAAAGGCTGCAAAACAAGAGGAAAAGTAACATCAAGTATCGTTAGCCTTAAGCGTAACTAGAACGATAGGCTTACCGGTTCGATCGCATACATACTCCTTTGCACTAACAAACAAACCCTTAGACTCGGATCCGAATTGGCTACGGATTTCGATGGGTGACAACATGGACAGGCTTAGGGGTTCCTAGGCGTGGAAGAATCGCCTTGGGCGGTTTGGAGTCGGTGATCCCGTCGTGGGAGGCACGACCTTGCTGCCCTACTTCTTTCCTCGTTCTTCCTTGAATTTCTCTTGCATCCTCTTCTCGATCCTCTCGCAACATCCTTGGGTGCTAAAGGCCATAGCTTTGGTGGTATGCCCATCTCTAGTATCCATCATGTATCGCCTTCCGCCAAACCGCCAGGGCGACCTAGCAAGATATGTGACCGCATCCATAGGGATTACGTCACACAAAACAAGATGTCGAGATATCTACCAATTGAAAAGGTGACATGTACCGATAGCCGACTCGGATCTCGCCTCGTCACCAACCATTGCAATCGGTGGGGCTTGGGATGCTACGTGGGGCGGGTTCGGTTGCCCATCGTGACATCTTGGTGATAAGCGTTCACGACGCCCACTATCAATGATGAGCGAGCACGTCTTGTCTTGGGAGAACATCGCGAGTAGAAGATGTTTTCTCGTGGTCGCTCGATCCTCTTCACGTATCAGGCTTAAAGCTCGGATGGAAACAAGACTCACGTGAGCTTGCTTCGGCTGCTCATCCTCTATCTCATCGCTAGGTGAGCCGAAAAGGGGCTGTTCTTTGTCCCTTGCTTCACTGGAGTCTTCGGGCTCGTCTTCACTAGCGGATTCTATCTCACCATGATCAGTAATGATGAGGACTCGGCGATTCGGACACTGGGCTTGAAAGTGTCCCCATCCTGGAGCACTGAACGTCACGTGCTCTTCCTGGAGTACCATTCTGAGGCTGACTAGGGGAAACAATTCGTTGCTGAGTGCTCCTATTAGGAACAGGCGAACTGAACTCAGGTCGGCGGTTGGACGGCTGCTCAGATCGACCAATGGGTTGGCCTTGAGGGCGTGTAGGGGCTGTCCTAGGCGTGGAAGAATCACCTCGAACCCAGGGCGTTCTAACAGGGGTCGACTGGGAGGGTCGTCGACGTCCTTCTCTGATCTGCCGCTCTACAAGGGTCGCATAATGAATCATTGCCTCAATGCTATCAAAGGTCTTCAGCTCGACTTCACAGGCAATATCCGGATTCATACCCTCTATGTATCTGTTCAGAGTAGCATACAAAGTCTCTTCTTTATCCACTCGGTTCAGCGCCGTCTCCAACTCCTTATGATACTCCTCAATCGATCGGGTCCCTTGACGGATCCGGCTGAGCTTCTTCTCCAATTCTCTCTCATAATGAACTGGGATGAATCTGCCTCTCATCACGTCTTTCATCTCCTGCCAAGTATCAATTGGGGGATACCGATCTTTTCTGCGCCTATTCTGCTGAAACTCCCACCACGAGGCGGCATAGCCTTTGAATTCAAGGGAGGCTAGCTGCACTTTCTTAAGCTCTGGAAAATCATAGCACTCGAAAACCTTATCAACTTTGCGCTCCCAATCTAAGTAGGCATCTGGATCATGCGTGCCTTCAAACTCTGGAATGGTGGTCTTGATGTTGCTCAGCAGACTTTCGGCATGACCATGTCGATTCTGATCTGGGTGAACGTTCCGGCGAGGTCTCAGAAGGTGTGGCCGGAACTGAGGACCACCACGGCCTCTTCCTCGATTACCAAGGCCGTGTCTGGGTCGATCATGAGGGAAGAAGCGGGCATGTATTATCCTCAACTTGTTCTTCCTCATAGTGTTCTTCGTCCTCTGATGCTTCTCCGTCTTGTAGCTCGTAGTCTCTGTTGTCATGAGGAGGTGCTACCCGGCGGTTATTGACCTGTGCCGTCGGATTTCGTCATGGTTGCTTGAACGTCTCTCAATTGGCCCTGCACATGACCACTCAAAGCATCAAAGTGGTACTTAGCGTCCCAATCTTGCTGGGAGCCGGAAGATTGCGGCGTCTTTCCTGGATCCATTAAACCTGCACAGTGAACAAACGTAAAGAAAGAAAGATGGGGGACCTCACAGTTCCTCACAATCACTCGTTTGTTCTCTCAGATTTCTTTTACCACTCGTGTATGTCACTCACAATCACAATCTCTCGTGTATATCACTCACAATCACAATCACTCTTGTATGGAGCACAATGTTTCCCAGTAGAGCTATGTCGTCAACTCCTTCCTTAACTTGAGTCAAGAGCTCGGACTTGACCTCCAGAGGCTCACGGGACAGTAGGGGAACCACAAAGAAAACTGAAAAAGGTAAGTTCGGGGTGATGGAAAAGTTCGGAGGGCTTTTTCACCTTTAAGGCGATGGAATTTGGCTAAAAAGGGTTATGTCACAGCGTAGCTATGCGTCACGTTCGTCTCGCCGAGACGTTTCTAAAAAGGTATTATGGAGAAAAATTGGAGTTCGTATGCGAATTCTGCGGCAATTTGAAGTTTTTAAGCGAAATTTGCCGAGGCGGGTTTGGAGCGAAAAGGGTTTTAGGCTAAACGAGGCTGGTTTTCTCGACCAGTGAGGGCCGATGAGGGTGGGGTTGGGCTCGGGATGATAAGGAAAGGCGAAAGAAGGGTGAATCTTGGATGGAAAGTTCAATGACTTCAATTCAAATTAGGAAACTAAATCGAGTCCAACTAGGAAAACAATCACTACCCAAAACTGTCTTCTAATAGAACTAGGAAGCAAATTTCGGCTCCTATTACCTTTGATATCCGAAAATCACATCCACCCACAACACGATCTAACTCCAGAAACACAAGACGTCCTCAATCGCTAACCGACGAAGGACAGCAACACTACCAAAGCAAAACACGTCGAGCCAAAACAAACTCGAATCGAACTCTTTCTCTTTTCTTTTCTCTTTTCTTTTCCTTTTTTTTTTTTTTTTTATAAAAAAGCAATGAAACATAATACTCTTTTTTTTTATATGCACGAACTCACGAACTCACAACTTGATTTGAACCACGACCAGCAGGCGTTGACGTGGCTCTGATGCCAAATTTATGATATGACCAACTATAAGCGGAAGCAACGGGAAGAACTCGTCAACAGATAGGTTGGTTCAACCCTAAACTCGATCTCAACTTTCGATAGTTTGATTATTTAAATTGAAAACACAAACCACGTGCCAAGATTCACACAACACCGCACGGAAAAGAAAGGTGGAAAGGACGAACAGTGGGGTATGGATGGTTGGGAAAGGATGAGCGGTGGAATATGGAGGTCGGGGAAAAGCGAGCGAAGGGATGAAGAACTTTCGAAAGCAGAACCTCGAATTTCTTGGAATCCAAACGTGTCGAAGGAGCGATCTTCGTGGCTTGTCTAACCGGATACTACTTGGATATCACGAGCGAGACAATTGATTTCAAGCTCAAAAGTCGCCAACTTCGTAACTCTACCAAGAACTAGGGTTTGTGCTTTTGTTAAAACACGTGTGACAAAGATGAAAATATATTTCTTATCAAAATTCGTCTGTCTTACAAAAGACCACAAAAAGCATATAAATACTAGTCTAAAACGAAAAGGCCAAAGGCCCAAAACACCAACTAACAACTAAAGATACAATGGCTTTGTTTAAAAAAACCCACGAAAATAAAAGAACCCACGAAAATGGGCCTTCATCATGCACGAACTTCAGTCTTGGACAATGATCCAGTTCACCAATTTGTACTGCTTGAACCCAACATCTTCATCTTCCAATTTCTTTCGGATAATGCACTGGAGATAGCCTTGGAGCTGCTTAGCTCGCAATCTTGTAACTGGGCCTCTCAACTGCAACTCCGGGTTTGAATCATCATTGCTGGACTTCGGCTCATCACAACTCCTTGCCCAAAATGCCAGAAATTTCACAAAGGAGTTTGTCATTTGGTAAATTGCTTTAAGTGCGGAATGAAGGGTCATTACGCAAATAGTTGCCCGGGGATACGCGCGGGGACAGTGGAAGGCCGAATCAGCCCGGTAACGCCCAACCCCAACAGCAGCCCCAACAACAACAACGACGACAACCACCGCAGCGGCGTAATCAGCAGCAACGCCAACAGCAGCAGCCGCAGTAAAATCAACCAAGACAGGCCCCCCGTCAGCCTCAGCCGGCTCAAGCCAGAGCATATGCTCTGCACCGGAGGCAGAATGAACAAAACCAGGGAAACCTGGCAGGTATGGGAACACTTCTCAACGTACCTGTTATACTTTTGTTCGATACGGGAGCATCACATTCTTTTGTAGCAAGAACATGTGTAGATCTATTGGAACTTAGATCTGAGAAAGCAAACCAGGATATGAACATCTCTTCACCCATAGGAGGGATTATGACTGTTACTCACATTTGCTCAAACCTAGAGTTGAACATAGGATCACTTAAGGTATTGACGAATAACTTAAACATAATACCCATGGGTGATGTAGATATAATTTTAGGAATGGACTGGTTGGCTGAAAATCATGCTACGATCCTGTGTAAAGAAAGGAAAATTTCATTCCATTTTCCTGGAAAAGAAGCTACAAGCTTTTACGGAATCGGTATGGGAAAGAAAATTCGATTATATCATGTTGAAGGCGTGAGTATGATAAACAAGAAAGGATGCCATGCATTTCTTGTTTATTTGAACGGAGAAGATCGAACAACGATAAAAGTTGAAGATGTAGAGATTGTACGAGAATTTTTAGGATGTTTTCTGAAAATCTACCGGGATTGCCTCACGATGAGACAAGCTGGAGTTTACCATTGACTTGGAACCGGATCGGCTCCGGTGTCAAAGGCACCGCATCGAATGGCTCGAAAGAACCGGAAGAGTTGAAAATTCAAACCAAGAGCATTAGACCTAAGTTTTATCGACCTAGTGTTTCGCCTTGGGGAGCACGGTGTTGTTTGTAAAGAAAAGGATTGTTCCTTGAGGATGTGTATAGATTACCGAGGCTCGAACAAAATGACGCTCAAAAACAAGTATCCACTCCCAAGGATAGATGACTTGTTTGATCAGCTAAGAGGAGCTAGCGTGTTCTCGAAAATCGACCTCAAATCAGGCTATCACCAACTTAAAGTGCGGCCTGAAGATGTATCAAAGATTGCTTTCCGAACGAGATACGGCCACTATGAATTTATAGTTGTGCCATTCGGATTGACCAATGCTTGGCAAGTATTCATGGATCTCATGAATAGGGTGTTCCACCCATTTTTAGACAAATTTGTTTTAGTCTTCATAGACGACATTCTTATCTATTCGAAGAATGAAGAAGAACACAAGGAACACCTCAGGACACGATCGCAAACTTTGAGAAATGAACAACTTTTGCTAAATTTAGCAAATGTGAATTTTAGTGAAGAAGTAATGTTCCTTGGACACATTGTGTCAGAAGGATTAAAGTTGATCCGCCAAAGTAAAGCGAGTCCGAGAATGGAAATCGCCGAGGACACAAAATGAAATTAGAAGTTTCTTGGGATTAGCGGGTTACTATCGGAGATTCATTGAAGGATTCTCCAAAATTGCAAGGCCAATAACCCGCCTACTCGTAAAAGGAATTAAATTCACTTGGATCGATGAGTGTGGCGACTTCCAAACGCTCATGAAAAGTTAATTCACGCCTGTATTAGCGTTCGAGCGAGATAAAGAATACGTGGTCTATCTGATGCTTCCAAAATGGATTAGCGTGTGTTAATGCAAAGTGGAAAAGTGATTGACACGATCCTCGCTAGTGCGAAGGATCTATCGGCCCGAACGGAAGAACGAACAAGATGGAATATCCCAAAACCTCTGAATCTAACCTCAAGTGATATGGGTCAAGATTTCGCCTATACCCCAACTAGATAGTTATTGTGACAACTTGGGGACGATGAATGACACACGAGCGAGGGATGGATGTCTCGTTGATACGTCGATAATTGAATTTCTTGGCAAATGCAAGAAAATTCAAGAGCTAATGAAAGAGAATAAAACTCGCATTTATTGATCAATCAAAAGCTGAATATTTTCAGATGCTTAAGAAGCCTTTATATAGGCTGAAAAATCAAGTCTAATCCTTATCAAAGAAGTCCCTAATCAAAGTAGAACTCTAATTTACAAAGAAGTTTTAATAGACTAGGACTCTAGATAATCAAGCCTAAAAATCTTGAAAAATCTTGATACAAAAACGTGGCCCATATGCCGTATAATAATTAAATTCACAAAACTTGGGCTGCATCATTCCTTCTCTTGAAAAGGATTTGTCCTCAAACCAGTCGTCACCTATATCAAGCGGACTCACCCACTTCAATTCACTATACCAAGATACCAAATGTGGGAATCAAACCTTATATCCAGCCGGGATAAGCCTCATGAGCAATGTGGGATGCATCATCCCCCCATAAGACCCGCCTCGACCGGCGATCCGCGAACCCTATGAGACACCGCCCGGTGGAAGGTCAGCTCGATACCAAATGATACGATCTCGCTGGTGCGAAGGATCTATCGACCGCCGAACGAAGAACGAACAAGATGGAATATCCCAAAACCTCTCAATCTAACCTCAAGTGATATAGGTCAAGATTTCGCCTATACCCCAACTAGATAGTTGACGCGACAACTCGGGGCGATGAATGACACACGAGCGAGGGATGGATGTCTCGTCGATCGTCGATAATTGAATTTCTTGGCAAATGCAAGAAAATTCAAGAGCTAATGAAGAGAGAATAAAACTCACATTTATTGATCAATCAAAAGTCGAATATTTTCAGATGCTTACATGCCTTTATATAAAGCTGAAAACGAAGTCTAATCCTTATCAAAGAAGGACTCCTAATCAAAGTAGAACTCTAATTTACAAAAGAAGTTTTAATAGACTAGGACTCTAGATAATCAAGCTAAAATCTGCGAAAAATCTTGATACAAAAACGTGGCCCATATGCCGTATAATAATTAAATTCACAAAACTTGGGCTGCATCAGTGATAGCCTATGCATCTCGACAACTGAGACCGCATGAATTAAATTATCCAACACATGATCCGGAACTAGCAGCAGAGTGCATGCTTTAAAGATATGGAGACATCATCTCTACGGAGTAAGATGTGAAATCTTACCGATCATAAAAGTTTAAAATACTTTTTCGAAGAGAGATCTAAACATGAGACGTAAGATGGCTCGAATTGGTAAAAGATTACGACGTGGTATAAACTATCACCCGCAAGGCAAACGTTGTAGCCGATGCCTTGAGTCGTAAAGTCAAAACAAATTGGGATGTCTCTTCATTAAATGAAGAAAAACTCATTGAAGAGTTTGAAAGGATGAATATTGAATTGGTTGAACAACCAGAGGCGATCACGAGTTATTGCTACACTCACATTGACGTCGACTTGAGGAAAAGAATCATTGAAGGACAAAGGATGGAGGCAAAGTTAGAAAAGAAGAGCCAAGGTAAGGACGGAAGGATGAAGAATTTTCAAGAAGCACCGAGATAATGCTTTATTATTTGAAGGAAGGTTGTGTATCCTGACAACAACAATCTTGGAATGAAATCATGAGTGAAGCTCATGACACACCTATCTGACCCGTCCAGCAAAGACAAAAATGTACCAAGACTTGAAGAAAAAGTTACGGTGGGAAGGTATGAAAAGAGACATAGCCTCTTTTGTAGATAAGCTGTTGTCTTGCTTGTCGCAAGTAAAAGCATTACACCAGCGTCCTTACGGAAAGCTTCAGCCTTTGGACACCCCAGTGGAAATGGGAAGATATAGCTATGGATTTAGTTCTGGGTTTACCAAAGTCTAAAAGAGGAACAACGCTATATGGGTAGTAGTGGATGACTCACCAAATGTGCACATTTTACGCAATTCGGATTACACACGGTGCGATAAGCTAGCCCGGTATGCGTAAAGGAAATTATGCGCTGCATGGAGTACCGAAAACTATCACATCGATAGAGATTCAAAATTTACTTCAAGATTACGGACTAGCTTGCAAAAGGAATTGACGCACGGTTAAATTTCAAAGACAACTTTTCACCCTCAAACCGATGGACAATCGGAAAGAGCGATCCAAACACTCGAAGACATGTTGAGAAGCTGTAGTGTTGGATCGAGGTGCCAAATGGGAAGAGGTTTTACCTCTCATCGAATTTGCCTACAATAATAGTTATCAGCGACGATCGATATGGCCCCGTATATCGGCCTTTATATGGAAGAAAATGCCGATCACCGCTTTCTTGGGATGAAGTGGGTGAAAGAAGAATCTTAGGGCACGACACTATAAGCGAAATGATTGAGATGGTTCGCCAAAATTAAGCAAAGAATAAAAGAAGCTCAAGATGAGCGAAATATAACGACGTCACGCCAAGGTCTCGAGCTACATTTTGAAAATGGAGATAAAGTCTTTTGAAGGTCTCTCCATCTAAAGGGATTATAAGGTTTGGAGTAAAGGGAAAGTTAAGACCCGCTTTATTGGACCTTATGAAATCTAGAAAGAATAGCCCGATCGCCTATAGGTTGGCTCTTCCGCCAAGTGCGGGAAGCGTACACAGCGTCTTTCATGCATCCTGACTCGGAAAATATGTATGCGACCGAGCATGTGATCCATCAAGGCGGCGTGATCCTCAATCCGGATATGAGCTATAATGAAGAACCTACGGCTATTCTAGACCACAAGGTTCGACAATTGAGAAACAAATTGATTCCACTAGTCAAAGTGTTGTGGAAGCATCATGGACGAGAGGAAGCCACGTGGGAGCTTGAGGGACGCGATGCTGAGAAAAATACCCGATCTTTTCGAGGGTATGTAAATTTAGGGACGAAATTTCTTTAAGGGGTGGAATGTAATACCCGATTATTTAAACGCCTAATTACGATATTAATTTAATAAATTAGAATATTATTATAATAATTTGATTAATAAATTATCGAATAACGATTTCGATTATTTTGGAATAATAAATTCTATGTGAATGAATGTGAATTGAGAAATACGAATGTGTAACGTATTTCAATGATATAATTTCAGCGTCGATTACGTATCGATAATTAAATGCTCGTGATATTTTCTAAGTTTTTAAGCTTAGAATTTAATTCCATTATTATTGGAATAATTTAATAAAGTGATTACAGACTTTATTACGACCATTTTGAGATGAGTCGATATTTAACGTTTGAGGCGTTTCAAGCGTTAACGTTTTGAGATGACCTGAGAATCAAGTCTAAAGATCAAGGAATTATAGTATTTAAATTCCTATGATTATTATATGTAATTAAAGTATTATTTAGCATTAAAACAATGCTAGAACTTAAGGATTAATTATTGGGCATTGCACTAATTTTCGAAAACCCTAATTCGAAAATTAGGGTTTTCTTGCATGAAATGATACCGATAATTTTCCTATGATATAATTTACCATCTAAAATATATATTATGATTTATATGTATAATTAGCATGGAAAATCAAATATTATCACTTGTAAAAGGAAAATAGCCGTGAGCTATTTATACAACAAGGTTTACGTCAATTTAGTGTAGAATTGCTTTGTTATGTGATCAAGTAATATACAAGTGATCAATATTTACACTCTTACCAAGTAAAATATATAGATCAAACAAGTGGATGCAATTGTGATGTGTTTAGCCGAATTGTTTGACTATAGCTACTCTTTGATGATGTATATATATTTTGGGAAGTGTATTGTTGACTAAATACATCTTCTTAATTCATGAATAAAATTTCTCCTCTTTGAACAAGAGAGCCAGCGACTCTAAGATCCCAAAGCAAAAGATATTTCTTTGTTTGGTTCAAAATATGTAAGAGATAGTAAATACCATGACCTAATCTAGATGAATCACCATTTTGATTCACTGTGTGTGTGCATGGGAGCCGACGACTCATAGTGTTCAAAAGCGATGAATTGAATTGTTTTAACCAAGAAACTTTATGCTACTTAGTGTTGATGATGTATTCAACTATGAGTCATAAAGTAAAATGAAAGGCTTCCAAAATTTTATTGTGTTGTGTGAGTATTAGAACCGAGAGTGAGAGGAGTGAGTGTATTAATTTATTTCTAGTTTGTACTTAAGTTTTTGTCTTGAACACAACAAATACTTAACACTTTTCATTCCTCTTCCAAAACACACCAAAGTACCGAGAGCTTCTCTAAGAAAACCCTAAGTGTTCTTCTTCCTTTCTTTACCAAAAACCTTGATCTTAAATCATCCTACAACCAATCAAAGCCGTTAAGAAGGTTAGATATCGAACGAGCTTTATTTATACCCTAAGTTTTTAAATTTCTAATGGTTAGATTAAAATTTTCAAGCATGGTTCTTAAGTAAGAAAGTATGCAAAGCATGATTTTTATTTATTAATTATGTGTATTTATATAAAATGAAAGCATGTAGCATGTTTAGAAATTAATGAAACATCTATGAAATTATTACAATGGGTGTCGAAAGTTTCCATGGATGAATTAGGGTTGGATTAATTATATATGTTGTTGAAGAAGCCTATAGTGATTATTGTGAAATTATAAAAATCTTATGCTAATTATTCAAAATGACCGAACATGATGAAATATGCTAGGTTGATATACAAATTTTAATTTAAGAATCTAATTGCATATTGTTAATTTAGGATATTAATTAGGTGATATTGGAAATTACTAGAATTGTTGGATATTATTTGCTCATTTATTTTATGTTGGCCGAGAGTTTCATGTATAGATTAGGCATGATTTAGTTGTTTTTAGATCAATGTTATGATGTATTAGTGTTACACTATAGTATATAAGTATAGTGTAATTTAGTTAGAATTTTATAAAAATATTAGTATATAACTTTAATGAAAACCGAAACCATGAACAATTTCATACCTTGGTGTAGAAATTTCATATGTTGGACTATAGGTTATAAATATGTTATAAATTAATGTTGAGACTTTGTATAAATTTACTAGAATTTTAGAAAATTCTTGGACAAAATTTCAAAATAACTAGAAAGCTATATATATATATATATATTAAGGATTTTAAATCCTTAATATCGAGAAAAATAATAAATTATATGTCTAGAAATTAACTTAGACATTTAAAATTTTCGAAATTATTAAGCATAGTATATTATGTTTACGACTTAACGTTATATTAAATAACGTTAAAAGCATAAATAATGCTTAATGTATTAAAAGATTAATATTGAAAGAAAATATTAATCAAAATTATCGATTTCGTGAAAAATCGAAGATTAAAGCTTTATGAAAAGAAATCGATTGAAAATCGATTTATATTGATTAAAATATGTTTTATTGAATATTTTTAATGAAAAGTCAAAATGGTTGACTTTGTAATATTCGAAAAGCGAATATCGATTACGGTATTCTAAACCCGTAACTAGGGTTTTGCCGTATATTATCTTTTACGACATCGAACCTTGTGATTTCGATGCGATATCGTTATAGCAATTCTTTCATAATTCACTAAGGATTGTGAATTAAAGGAATGAAATGTTCTGAAATGATTAAATCGATACATTTTAACGTCAAACAGCGTATCGAGCGTCGACTTTTCATGAAATTTTCTGAGTGTGAAGCTTGGAATTAATTTCCATCTTAATTCCTTTATTAAAGGAATATATTTATTTAGTAAGTGTGAACTTCTGCGACCATTTGAGATGAGTCGATGTTGAGCGTTTTGAGGCGTTTTGAGCGTCAACGTCTGAGACGTTTTGAAAAATGAGTTTAATGCTCAGGAAATTATAATAATTAATTTCCTATTAATATTTTATATAATTTCAGTATTATTAATTATTAACAATCGAATTTTCAGTTATTAAATTCGATAATTTGATATTGAAAGTTTCAAAAACCCTAAGTTTATAAACTTTGGTTTTCACATGAAATGACACTATTAAATTATCATATGGTATCTAAACTTTATAATATGATATATATGAGTGTTATTAAGCTATGAAATCAGTTTTTAGATCATTAAAAATCGAAAACAGATTTTTATAAATTTCGAAACCTAACTTTCGAAATTAGGGTTTTATATGCATGAATTAATGCTATAATTTTATCCTATGATATTATTTAATATCTAAATCATATATTATGATGTATATATGTATATTTGGGATGAAAATGGCATGAGTATCAATAATAGGTGTAAATTGTATTTTACCCCTATTTTTCCTAATTTAATATCGGTAATTTCGTATATGTGCAATATGCTTGATTTAATTATTTTAATGACTTGTATTATATATCTATGACCTATACTATGATTAATACATGTATTAAGAGTATTTTAAAAATTAAAACAGCCCCTTAAAACCCCCCCATGCGCCGGCTACACCTAGAGGAAAGGCATACACTCCACCTTTTATTCTACCCAATGCATGGCTTACCTTTTTGCCTAGCCTAATGATCATCCTAATCCTCATCATTTGGCTGCAAATCTCCCCATTGGTGTGTGTGTGTGCCGTGTAAAATGAGAGAGAGATAAGGGGGAGACTCTTCCTCTTTCACTCCATTCACTCATTACACATTTCCAAATACACCACAACACCCAAAACACTCTCATTTTCCTCTCCCTTCTTCAGCCAAAAACGAGAGCAGCCCCTCCCCCATTATTTTCGAAAACCTTCTTCTCTTCTTCCTCATTTCTTCTCCCAACTTGATACTATATTGTTCTTGTGATTCCATAGCTATCTCAAGGTAAAACAAGACCATAGCTTCGATTATTCTACCTTCTCTATTCTGAAAATTTCGAGCATGCTTATATATGTGTGTGTGAGTACCGAATGCTATATATATATATTTATGCATGTTTAAATGTTCTTGAGCATGAGAATGTTGTTCTTGATGATTCATTTGAAAAATATATGAGATGTATGCTTAGATAATCATATGTTGTTGTATATTTAATCTTTGAAATGGATCTAGCATGCTTATATTATTTTCGAACCATAGGATGTGCTAATAAAATTTTCGAAAGCTTTATAAAATAAAATGTTGATGACCGATTATTTCTTGAACATTTTGATAATGAAATATTGATGTATGTTATGATTTAAACCTATGGTATGTTAATTAAAATTTTTGGAAAACCCTAGCCTAAACTTTCATTAATACCGTGAGCTTCTCAAGTATATACCATGGTGTATAATTTTTGTTTTAATCATATAATGACATATTAATGCTTTAATGTGTTGTTTATATGTTATATGTTTTAATAAGAATTTTTGAAAACCATATGCTTAATTTTATATTAAGGCCGAGAGCATTAAGAAAATATTTGTTGATGTATGATTTTGTTTTTGAACATGTAATGGTGTTTTAATGCTTTAGTATATTGTTTATACATTGTGTGAATTAATTAGAATTTTTGGAAATCAATTACCTATTTAAATCGAACAAACCGAAAGCTTATAAGCTTATATGGTGATGATTTAATTAGTTCTTGATGATTATATGATGTTATATTACTATACTATAGTGTATAAACATAGTATATAATTGTTGGAATTTTTGAAAACCAAATACTAATTTTAATCGAAAAAGCCGAGAGCATTACAAGCTCATATGGTGACGATTTAAATTATTTTGGTTGATGTTATGATGTTACAATGTTATAATATAAGGTTTATTGATGTTGGAATTTATTTAGAATTTTTAGAAATTGGTTGCTATTTATTTGGTAATTATCATAGTATTACCGTAAATATTGTTACATATTGTGAAATAAATAGTTATGATGAACTATGGGTTATATAAATATTATATACTGATGTTGGGATGTTATTATAAGTATATATCAATTTTGGGAATTTTGGATGATTATTCCTATTATTGTGAATTCTGGTGAATTTATATATGTGTATATATAAATAATTAGCAAACAGTATTATATGAATTTCATAAATTCATATTCTGGACCATAGTGTATAATAATACACTATATTAATTTAGAAAAATTTTCAAAGGTCATTTGGTATTTTTAAACTAATTATCGAAAATATCGATAATTAATAAGGATTTTAAAATCCTTTTAAAACAGTTTATTAATGAAAATTTTCTAAAATAGTATTCTGGACAGTTTTTAAATTTTACAAAATTTTATAAACATAGATTGCTATGTTTGAGACGAACGTTCATTTTATAACGTTTTAAAATACCAAAATACGTTTTTATTTATAAAAAGGATTATTAAAAATACGAAAATAATTATAAGTCCTTGATTTACAAGATAAATCGAGTAATAGGACTTTACGTTTTCAAATCGATCAAATTCGATTTATAAATAAAATAGTAAGAAGTTCTTATTATTAAAGGTCAAAATCGTTGACCTTGTTGATCAAATGTTGACTTCGTTGACTTTCAAGTCAAACGTACGATTATACATTTATAAATACGTCAGTACGTGTAAGAGATACTAATTGAGTATGATACCCATTAGTGAGAAAGGATTTCACAAATGAAATCCATATATCGAAAAAGCGTGCTTATCGTTGAAAGCATCTCGAAGAGCGAGAACAAGTCGATCGTATCGTGTTAGAGGCGTATTGAATTCACTAAGGAATTCGAGTCTACATCGATATGAAATATCGAAGTTTATCTTAGTTTTCGAAAGTCTCGAAAGACTTGGCGACGATACTAAAACCTCGCTTTTTTCGTAAAGGTGTGGGCCTTGAAAGCGCAATGACGGGATTTTGTGAGCGAACTTAGGACTTTACAACAAACCATAGTCGGGTGGGCTTTCCTTTCTTACCTCAAAATGTGGGCTTCTTATCTTCAAAATGTGGGCCTTTTCTTACCCACTAAAGCGTGACTTCTTGTTATATCAAATGAGTTTATTTACACTTATCCTACTGTTGTTTAACAAATGTTTTACTACATTACGCGAAAATATTTCGTTTTGTGTATGGATCTATCGGTTATGCCGGGTAGAAATTTGTGGAGATAGTTGGAACTATTATATCATTTGTTGTGGTAGCACCCAACCTTTTTAATGTCGGGTCTGTGCGGATGATAAATGCTGGCTAGGATTGGCGTGAAGGTTGGAACTTCTGTTGTGTTAACATATGCTTTGAGAGTATTTGTGTCTTGTCGGGATTACGGCGGTCACGGCGTCGTAGATGGGAGGCCTCACTCTCGGCGTTTATTATTTATTATTATTATGTATTGTGACTATGAGATATGGACCATACACACGAAAATGCTCGGCGAGCTATGTTTCTGACGAAAATGATTTGGTAAGCTGAGGCATTTTAACTAAAACCACTGTGAATTACTCGATATTGGCGCGTAATCCAAATTTATCAAATGTTTTCGGCACGAGTCCACTAAGTGCAATTTCTTGTACTTAGCCTGCATGTTTGTTTTAAATGTGCGGGTTGAGCTCGATAGTGATGATGGGGAAAGTGTTGAGGTCAGTGTCCTTGACGGTTTAATTGAATTTGTGGTTTATACCTTGAATGCATATCGTCATATATGTATTCACACACTTTCATTGCTACTCTGAACTCCCTTATTTATGCTTTATGTTTTAAACTATTGAGGCCCGTCGGATCGGGCGAGTTTTGGGGTCCGATGGCTAAACCTTCAAAACAATATAACATCATCTCGTATTACATTCGAGCATGTTAGCTTATTTTCACGCATCTCTATTTTATCCATGTAACCCTAAAGTACTACTCCTAGTACTAGTAGCCCTCCAGTCCGGGTTGGTCCGGAATGGGGTCGTGACAACTTCGAAATTAACGTCTGAAATCGTTCGTTAAATCGTTAATCGTGAAAAGCGTGTTACTTTTATAAGAATATCTCAATTGTGAGAAAAGATTTCATTATTGAAATCACTTTATTGAATAACGTTATTATCGTTAATTGTTTAACCTAAAGGTTAAAATGAGGCGTAGATCATATTCGTCTCTATCGATATCACGAGAATTATTTTATTGATATCTGCGTCGTTTCAGCGTATTAAGGCGTATAAAGAATCATCGAAACTTGATTATTAATTTATTTATCAAAGTTGAATAAACTTTGAACTTCTCGGCGTGCCAGCGTACTAAGCGTAAATTTTTAAGTAAAGGTGGAGCGTGAAAGCTCACAAGCAATAAGAAAAGAACAGCGTATCGAGAATCGGCGTTCAAAAGTAAAGGTGGTGGGCTTTACTATACTCAAATGGTAGAATTTACCAAATGATTTATTTATGATGCTTTATTGCAACAAATATTTATGGCGATTTATTTAAATTACACCCCAAAATGTTTATGTTTTATGTATGTATCAATCCATGATTGTTGATGCATAATGTTGGGAAACCCCAGCTATGACATGCTTGAATTTGTATTCTTGGAAGTACCCCAAGAATGATGGAGAATTAAGTATCTGTCTTTGAGATGGCTGGATTTTGTGCTTGATTATTTTGTATTTGTGTCTTTGAAAGGGTGCTCGGCCGATCACGGCGTCTGTGAGGAGGCCTCTCTCGATGATGAATTATTGTGGTGGATGTGGATTATACATATGTTGAAAATGCTTTGGCGATATTTATGGAAAATGGCGAAAATATTTAGTAAACACGAGTAATTTCAATTAAAACCTCGTGTTATTCTTGTGATGAGGCGAGTAATTCAAAATTGATAAATTATTTCGGCATGAGCCACTGAGTGCATTATTTGTACTTAGCCCTGCATATTTGTTTTTAAATGTGCAGATTGAGCTGATGATGATGATGGAGCGGAGATGTTGAGTAGTCAGAGGTCTTTTGGTATTTATATATGTTTTGAAAGAAAATACCCTTGGATGCATATCGTCATATATGCATGCATTCACATGCTTTCCGCTGCATAGTCTGAATATTTTTGTATGTTGTTGATGACAGTTGTATCTGTCTAAATTATCGAACCTACTGTTAAAGGAACTTGTAGCCTTTACTTCTGTATATGATTTTTGCCTTGTACATAAGGTTTGATTCTTGAAGTTCGATAAATGTTATTTTGAAATCTTACGATTATTCTTATCAATTGTTTTGCAATCCTTTGTTCCAGCTCGATTCTCTCTAATCGCCCTTTGGATTAGGCGGACGTAACAGTGGTATCAGCTGTTGCTCTTTGAACCTAAACTTTCTTTCAAAGTTAAGTCTAGATTGAGTCACTAGACTTCTAGAAATCATCGACTACGCTCGACACTCCATCACGTCGAGTTCAATGGGAAAAGGTAAAATATTTTCTCGTCTTTGTAAAGAAAAGTTTGAGATTTATGAATTTGATTTGTTGTCAATAGAACATTATCGACAAGTGATTTGTGTCGATAGAACATTATCGACAAATGATTTGTGTTGAAAGAACATTATCGACAAATGAAATGAAAAATGTTGTAAATAACCATGAATTATTGATTTATTGATGAAAATTTTTTTTAAGAAATGCGTATGTTTAAAAGCGAACTATGTTCGTCGTATTGAATATTTATTCATCTTTTCTCAATGTTGATTTTGATTAATGCCTATGTCATCCCGAATAGAACATAGGCGTAATAAGATGCATGATCCTCTTTGAAAAAGAACATAGGCGGACAAATGTACAAACTCTTCTCCATTTCTTTCGAGAACAACAGAATCGAACTCAAATTGAAGCTTAAGGCTTTCCACCTCGTTTAAAGTCAACCCGAGTTTACCTCGACTCGGTGACCAGTTGGCGCCTCGGCATTCTTGCGACTTCAATTGATTCACCACGGCATCGACACGGGAGTTTATTTGGTGTCAACCTCGACATCCACTTGAGTTTGAAGATTGCATCTCGACAATTCATGGTTGTATTTTAGCCTCGGCAAATCCACTTGAAGTCGACCTCGATTACGCCGAGCCCGTCTTTGTCATAATCGACCATTATTTCAAGATTCGGCGATTCATTTGACAGACCAGCTGACCTCAATCACCTCGTCACCTCGGCCTCGGCAGTCCGCCTCGGCAGCGGCATGCGACCTCGATATCGGCATTGCCTACGATCTCTGCGAACGCGCAGAAAATTTTCTGCTGCGCGTGTGTTTTGTTTGGATCCGTTCTTTTTCGTTCGGACTCCGATTTGCGAACGGTTTTCGCCTACATACTCCTAACAAAATTTAATTTATTTGTTATGATGGATCGAACCCCTGATTCCTTCTCCAAAAATCACGAGAATCAGTACAGTCCACCCCGGACAGTTCACCTCGGCAAAGGCGAACTGCTTGGCAGTGATTTTATTTTGGTCCGTTCTCCTTCGTTTGGACTCCGATTTGCGCGCGGTTTTCTCTCGTACTCTAACGGACTGTACTATGTTTCTTATGAAGGAAAGAGCCCTGTTTCAGTCTACAGAAATCATAGGGGCCAGTAGAAACTAGCTAGTAGTCTTATAGAACTAGAATTCAGTTATATGATAAGATTTTGTTTATCTTTGCTAGGCGGTATGTTTCTTAGTATGGTAGGAAAGCTACAACGTGTGTTGTATATGAGAACAATTTCCATTATAACATTTATACATTTATCGAGGTGTTTGGATTGTTTATACGCTTTATAGACACTGTCCGGTTTATTCTTTTGTAGCGAGGCCTTAAGTTTATTTTATCTATGCATCGATTATCCTTATTTAGTTGTCTTATGCTCGTTTATGCATGACGAGATGGCGGGACTCGACACACCACTAGGCGAGACTTGGACCGAGTGCCACCCTGCAGAGATCATTCATAGGTACGCGAGTATCGAGATGATGTCTTTGGGAGATGATCTCGCGAGTTCCTCATACACTACCTTCGTCATTGGAGGGCGCACGAGCATGGGTGGCGAGACTTGATGGCGTGAGCGTCTTCGATGCGGCTACCGATTGTTGGAAAGAGACTATGCTAGGAAATATCGGAGATTATATCTACCGATATGGTGGTATTCTGACACGATAGCGAGATCTACGAGATTTGTGAGCCATCGACCTCGTCTTTAGTATCTCTGATTGTAGCCAGAGAGGACCGTACCTCCCTCAGGAATATCGTGGCGTGTGAGTCACGGAGTGGCTCTGCTTGGAGGTTCCTCGGTGGTTGATCCGTGATTAGAGATTTGGAAGCGGTGACCGACTGCTCATGTGACCAGGCGTCTCGGCCCGAGCATTGGGGATGCAGTGTTTCCGTGTCGATTGGACACCCATACCACCCACCGCTTCCTATCTTGCCACCTGTAATGCCCGACCTTGCCCGTGACCGTACCGGCGGGCGTCCGGGATGAGAGTATCGGATGCCGAGATGACCTCGATCCGATCCGACATTCCTATGGTTGGGGATGATGGCGCGGGACCGTCGAATGCGCCGCCGTGAGGGCGATTGAGATGGCGATGATTCGGATGATGATGATTGAGATGATGAGGAGGATCTGAGGAGGATCGATCTGACGACAGTGATGCACTGTTGACCGGCCTTGTTAGACTTTAGTGCGTATGTATAGTCGGTATGTGTGTAGGTTGCTTATGTATTTTGAAAAGGAAAGTGAACCTTTGTATTTTGTATTATCTTGTAATCCGGTATGATGTTCGATCGGGTTAAGCACTGAGATACCATCTATGTACATTTTTTATTTTTTTTGTATCAAGCTGTTGTACAAAATAGTCTATTCGAGCACAAATTTTCGATGTATATATGATAACCCGAGGCGGGCTTTTGCGGCGAAATGATTATTGTGATGAATAATAAACTTGGTTTAAAACGCTTTACAAAAGAAATTGTATGATGATATTATATATGTTAATTGTGAAAATGATTTTCAATATTTATTGTATGTTTAAACAACGAATGCCGCAAGGCGGGATCACGCACAAAGAGGTAGAGGTAGGGAAGAGGTAGAGGCGGAGGAAGAATTCTGCGCAGAACACAATGAATATACCCAACCACCCACCTCAGCGATCGTGGGATGGGAATTATTTCTTAAGCAAAACCACCTTCTTTTGATAGGAAAGGAAGCCCGGATGATGCCGAGCAATGGATAAGGGCTTTGGAAAGGATATTTGATTTTCTTGATGCCTGACACGGAGCAGCACATCTGCCGACTTTTGGTGGGAAGCTTGGGCGAAAGATTTTCTGACGAGGATCATATGAATGAATTCACAGGAAGAGTTTAAAGGGGCTGTATGAGAAGTATGTTCGAAGAGTTATCGGAAGAAAGGAACATGAGTTTATAATAAAGCGAGGAGAAAATGTCGTGACGATTATGATCGCATCTTCTGCGATATGTCGAGATATACTTACGATCGGTGAATCGGATATGAAGATGGCAGAAAAATTCAAGTGCGGATTGAGATCGAGATAAGAATGTCTCTAGACCATGGAATCGACTTACGAAGCTCTCGGACGAGCTTTGGACATAAAGCGACTATGCGGAAGAAAGTCGATCGGACATAGACATCGAACCACAGGGGACAAGGGAAGAGAAAATGGGAAGAAATTTTGGTAACAACAATCGAGGAAGTTTGATAATACCAATAACAAGCGCCCTTGGCGAAGGGCGTGGCGCCACAAGGCGGGGATGGAAGAAGCAGTCTTTTCCCTCGAGACGGGAGGACCACAAGAGCAAGCAGGACAACAGTATGACCAACTATAGCAGCGGGCTTGGAAGAACTCTCGTCAGCGAGATGGGTTGGTTCGACCCTAAACTCGATCTCAACTTTCGATAGTTTGATTATTTAAATTGAAAACACAAACTACGTGCAAGATTGACACAATTCGCACGGAAAAAGAAGGGTGGGGAAAAGCGAATAGAAAGGGATGAAGAACTTGCAGCAGAACCTCGGTTCTTTGGAATTGAAATGTCGAAGGAGCGATCTTCGTGGCTTGTCTAACCGGATACTCTTGGATATCACGAGCGAGACAATTGATTTCAAGCTCAAAAGTCGCCAACTTGAACTCTACCAAGAACTAGGGTTTGTGCTTTGTTAAAACACGTGAGACAAAGATGAAAATATATTTCTTATCAAAATTAAATACGTCTTACAAAGACCACAAAAAGCATATAAATACTAGTCTAAAGCGAAAAGGCGAGGCCCAAAACACCAACTAACAACTAAAGATAATTGGGCTTTGTTTAAAAACCCACGAAAATAAAGAACCCGAAAATGGGCCTTCATCATGCACGAACTTGGTCTTGGACAATGATCGAGTTCACCAATTTGTCTTGCTTGAGCCCAACATCTTCATCTTCCAATTTCTTTCGGATAATGCGGAGATAGCCTTGGAGCTGCTTAGCTACTTAATCTTATGTGGGCCTCTCATTGCAACTCGGTTTGAATCATCATTCTTGGACTTGACTCATCATTCCCCCTTTGAAAAGAATTCATCCTCGAATTCGGCTCCTCATCATCATCGAACTCATCTCGGGGAAAGGAGACAAGTCGGAAACATTAAAGGTAGTGGAACACTATACTCACTGGAAGATCGATCGGTATGCATTGTCATTGACTTTAGCAACCACGATTGAGCGGACCGTCGCGCGAGGCATCAACTTGGACCTCCTCAAGTTAGGAGGCGCCCTTTGCTAAAGTGAACCCGAGACCTTGTCGCCGGGCTTGAACAACAGGCTGCTGCGATGGGCATTATTAGCCTTAGGCGTTTTCTCCATACTGGGCTTGATCACGGCCTTAACCTTCTTGTGCATCTCTTGAACTGTTGACCCCTACGAGAACCTTGCAAACTCGAAAGATGATCAATAGGCAAAGGAATAAGATACATGGGAGTAAGAGATTAAAGCCGTAGGCGACCTCAAATGGAGACATGTTAGTGGAAGAATGCACAACACGGTTATATAAGCAAACTCGGCAAAGGTAAACACTCTTCCCGTGACTTGAAGTTATTTTCACTAAAGCAATATTACTGACATCATCGGTTTGCTTGCATGCAATAAAATGAGACATCTTGGAAAACCTCTCGACAACAACAAACACGAAGTCCTTGCCGGACTTAGATAAGGTAAACCAAGCACAAAATCCATAGAAATATCGATCGAGTGCGAGAAGGTGCGGTAGTGGAGTGTATAAACCAAGCAGTTAGAACTAGATTTAGCCTTCCTACAAGTAATACATATAGCATGATTCTCTCAACATCTCTCCTCATGCGAGGCCAATAAAAATGTTCTGCAATAAACTCAAAGTTTTAGCAACACCAAAATGACCCATGGACCACTGCATGTGACTCTAAAACAAATAAGTCTCGTATGGAACAAGCGAGCACACATGGCCGCATCATTAGCGAAACCCATCGGTCACATAAAAGACTCAACGGATCTAAGCGGATGACAATTCCTAAAATATCACCAAAGAATGGATCGGAGGCATAGAAACTCTTCAATTATCTGAACCTAAGCTTTGGGCATGCATAACGAGAAAACAAGGTATACTGCGAGACAAAGCATCGGCGACCACGTTCTCCTCTCATTTCTTGTACTTAATCACATATGGGAAAGATTCAATGAATTCAACCTACGGCATGTCTCGAATTCAGATTACATTGCCTTCAAATGCTTCAACGATTCGTGATCGGTGTGAATCACGAACTCCTTGATCTCGAGATAATCTTGCCCGAGTCTCCAAGACCTCTTCAATGCATAAAGCTCTTGCGTAAATGCGTAGAGTACCTAAGGGCTGCCCATTCGACTTCTCCTTTGAAGTATCGACGGTTTCTATCACGCATCAAAACGGCACCAATGCTATACGGGAGCATCACGCTCAATCTCAAACATCTTAGAAAATCGAGCGAAAACCAGCGGAGGAGCATTACACAATTTAAACTTCAGCAGTTAAAAGCATGCTCTTGGGCCTTGCCCCTCAAACTTCTTGTCTTTCCTACTCAACTCGATCGATGGTGCAGCAATAGATGAAAATCACGCACAAAGCGATGATAAAATCGACTAAACCATGAAAAGATCTTACCTCGGAGCATGTCTTGGGCGTGGGCCATTCTCGATAGCTTTCACCTTAGCTCTATCAAGCGCCACCTCGACTACTCACAACAAAACCAGAAGATAACATCATCCATGCAAAAGTGCACTTAGACATATTAGCATACGGTTTAGCATCATGCGGTACAAAAACATGCCTAAGATGTCCAACATGCGGCGTTCACGGAAGTACTATATATGAGGATATCATCAAAGTAGACCACGACATACTTGCCAATCACATCACGTAACATGATTCATCAAGCGCATAAAAGTACTAGGAGCATTAGTAAGGCGAAAGGCGTAACAAGCCATTCATACAAACCATGCTTAGTCTTAAATCACGGTTTTCCACTCATCCCTTGACAATTCTAACTTGAAAATATCCGAGCATAAATCAATTTTAGAAAAGGCAGACGCTCAGACAACTCATCTAGCATATCATCTAATCGGGGATAGGAAAGCGATACTTTACCGTGATCTTGTTGACGACCACGGCGGTCCATGCACATCGCGCTCATTGTTCTTCTTGAACCGGGATGGTGGAGCAGCGCCGCGGAGGCAGCTCTCTCGAATCTGCTTCTTCTCCAGCAACTCCTTGACTTGGCGATCGATCTCCTTTGTCTCTTGAGGTTGGTCGGTGGTACAGTCGGTTAGGAAGGACCGCACCGGTGGAAGTCGATCGGTGCTCAATCCATGACGGTGGTAGCCCATTGAGGAATCTCGTCAGGAACACATCCTTGAACTCCTCCATCAAAGGCTGCAAAGCAGTGGGAAAAGTAACATCGAGTATCGTTAGCCTGGCGTAACTAGAGCGATAGGCTTACGATTCGATGTATACTCCCTTTACTTTAACAAACAAACCATGAACTCGGGATCTGAATTGGCTACTTTGGATTTCGATGGGTGATGACAACATGGGCAGCTTAGGGGTTCCCTAGGCGATGGAAGAATCTGCCTTGGGCGGTTTGGAGTCGGTGATCCCGTCGTGGGAGGCACGACCTTCTTGTCAACTTCCTTTCCTCGTTCTTCCTTGAATTTCTCTTGCATCCTCTTCGATCTCTGCAACATCCTTGGGTGCTAAAGGCCATAGCACAGTGATGCATACGTCTCTAGTAATGACATAGGTGTTGGCGTATCCATCATGTATCGCCTTCTGTCAAGCGCCAGGGCGACCTAGCAAGATATGCCGCATCCATAGGGATTCGTCGCACAAAGCGGTGTCGATATATCTACCAATTGAAAGGTGACATGTCACGATAGCCGACTCGGATCTGCCTCTTTCGGTCGACCATTGCAATCGGTGGGGCTTGGGATGTACGTGGGGCGGTTGGTTGCCTTTGCATCTTGGTGATAAGCGTTCACGGCTTCACTTATCAATGATGGCGACACGTCTTGTCTTGGACGAAACATCACGAGTAGAAGATGTTTTCTCGTTGGTCGTTACGATCCTCTTCCGTGTCGGGCTTAAAGCTCGGATGGAAACAAGACTCACGTGAGCTTGCTTGGTGCTCATCCTCTATATCATCGCTGGGTGAGCGAAAAGGGCTGTTCTTTGTCCGTTGCTTCTTTGGAGTCTTGAGCTCGTCTTCTGCGGATTCTATCTCCCATGATCGGTAATGATGAGGACTCGGCGATTCGGACCTTGGGCTTGAAAGTGTCCCCATCATTTACCTTGTGACCTTTGAGCGTCACGTGCTCTTCACGGGTACCATTACGAGGCGACTAGGAAACAATTCGTTCTTGAGTCTTCCTATTAGGAGCAGTGACGAACTCTCGGTCGGTCGGTTGCATTCTCGAATCGACCAATGGGTTGGCCTGAGGCGTGTAGAAGCTGTCTAGGCGTGGAAGAATCACCTCGAACGGCGTTCTAACGGTCGTGGGAGGGTCGTCGGCGTCCTTCTACGATCTGCCCTCTCGGTCGCATAATGAATCATTGCCTCAATCTATCAAGGTCTTATTTCGACTTCACACGATATCGGTTCATACCCTATGTATACATTAGAGTAGCATACAAAGTCTCTTCTTTATCCACTCGGTTCAGTGCCGTCTCCAACTCCTTATGATACTCCTCAATCGATCGGGTCCTTGGCGGATCGGTGAGCTCTTCTCGAATTCTCTCATAATGAGCGGGATGAATCGCCTCATCACGTCTTTCATCTCGCCAAGTATCAATTGGGGATACCGATCTTTCTGCGCCTATTCTGTTCTGAAACTCCCACTGACGGCATAGCCTTTGAATTCAAGGAGGCTAGCTGCACTTTCTTAAGCTACGGAAAATCATAGCACTTCGAAAACCTTATCAACTTGCGCTCCCAATCTAAGTAGGCATCTGGATCATGCGTGCCTTCAAACTACGGAATGGTGGTCTTGATGTTGCTCGGAGACTTTCGGCATGACCATGTCGATTACGATGCTGGTGAGCGTTCGGCGAGGTCTCGAAGGTGTGGCGGGCGAGGACCTACGGCCTCTTCCTCGATTACCAGGCCGTGTGCGGGTCGATCATGAGGGAAGAAGCGGTGTATTATCCTCAACTTGTTCTTCCTCATAGTGTTCTTAGTCCTCGATGCTTCTCGTCATGTAGCTCGTAGTCTCTGTTGTCATGGAGGAGGTGCTACCGTGATTATTGACTGTGCCGTCGGTTCGCCATGGTTGTGAGCGTCTCTCAAGCGGCCACACATGACCACATCAAAGTGGTACTTAGCGTCCCAATCTTCTTGGGGCGGGAAGATTGCGGCGTCTTTCTGGATCCATTAAACACGGTGAACAAGCGTAAAGAAAGAAAGATGGGGGACCTCAGGTTCCTCACAATCACTCGTTTGTTCTCTGAGTTTCTTTACCACTCGTGTATGTCACTCACAATCACAATCTCTCGTGTATTCACTCACAATCACAAACACTATTGTATGGAGCACAATGTTTTCCAATAGAGCTATGTCGTCAACTCCTTGCTAACTTGGTCGA
The DNA here is from genome assembly GCA_036937905.1 of Salvia rosmarinus. NCBI lineage: Eukaryota > Viridiplantae > Streptophyta > Magnoliopsida > Lamiales > Lamiaceae > Salvia > Salvia rosmarinus. The sequence continues at coordinate 112,890 of JAODLM010000460.1, forward strand.
GCTCGGACTTGACCTCCGAGGCTCGGAGGACGATGGGGAGCCACAGAAAAGCGAAAAAGGTAAGTTCGGGTGATGGAAAAGTTCGGAGGCTTTTCACCTTTAAAGCGATGAATTTGGCTAAAAAGGGTTATGTCACGGCGTAGCTAAGAGTCACGTTAAACTCTGCAGGGCGTTTCTAAAAGTATTATGGAGAAAAATTAGAGTTCGTATCTCGGTCGTGACAATTGAAGTTTTCTGCGAAATTTGCCGAGGTTGGGCGAAGGGGTTTAGGGCGAAGCGATCTTGGTTTTCTCGACCGGTGAGGGCCGATGAGGGTGGGGGCTCGGATGATAAGGAAAGGCGAAAGAAGGTGAATCTTGGATGGAAAGTTCAATGACTTCAATTCAATTAGGAAACTAAATCGGGTCGAACTAGGAAAACAATCACTACCAGTGTCTTCTAATAGAACTAGGAAGCAAATTTGGCTCCTATTAATCCTTTGATATCAAAATCACTCCACCACAACGATCTAACTCCGAGAAACAAGACTTCCCGAATCGCTAACGGCGAAGGGACAACACTACCAAAGCAAAACCGTCGAGAAAACAAACTCGAATCGAACTCTTTCTCTTTCTTTTCCTTTCTTTTTTTTTTTTATAAAAAAAGCGAGCAGAAACAGAATACTCTTTTTTTTATATATATGTACGAACTCGAACTCACAACAGTTGAACCACGACCGGTGTGACGGCGTGGCTCGATACAAATTTATGATATGACCAACTATAGTGGAAGCAACGGAAAGAACTCTTGTCAGCGAGATAGGTTGGTTCGACCTAAACTCGATCTCAACTTTCGATAGTTTGGATTATTTAAATTGAAAACACAAACTACGTGCCAGATTACACAATCATCGCCGGAAAAAGTTTGGAAAGGACGAGCGGTGGGGTATGGATGGTTGGGAAAGGATGAGCAGTGGAATATGGAGGTGAAAAGCGAGCAGAAGGGATGAAGAACTTGCAGCAGAACCTCGTTCTTGGAATCGAAGCGTGTCGAAGGCGATCTTAGTGGCTTGTCTAACCGGATACTCTTGGATATCACGAGCGAGACAATTGATTTCAAGCTCAAAGTAGTCGCCAACTTTAGAACTCTACCAGAACTGGGTTTGTGCTTTTGTTAAAACACGTGAGACAAAGATGAAAATATATTTCTTATCAAAATTCTTACATCTTACAAAGACCACAAAAGCATATAAATACTAGTCTAAAGCGAAAGGCGAAGGCCCAAAACAACTAACAACTAAAGATAATTGGGCTTTGTTTAAAAAACCCACGAAATAAAGAACCCGAAAATGGGCCTTCATGCCGAACTTTAGTCTTGGACAATGATCCATTCACCAATTTGTCTTGCTTGAGCCAACATCTTCATCTTCAATTTCTTTCGGATAATGACTTTGGAGATTGCCTTGGGCGCTTAGCTCGCAATCTTATGTGACCTCTCTGCAACTCGGGTTTGAATCATCATTCTTGGACTTGACTCATCACAACTCCTTGCCCAAAATGCGGAAATTTCACAAGGAGTTTGTCGTTTGTAAATTGCTTTAAGTGCGGAATGAAGGGTCATTCCAAATAGTTGCCGAGGATCTGTGCGGGGCGGTGGGAAGGCGAATCAGCCCGTGCAGCCCCTCGATTATCCGGTTTCGAGCCTCAACCTCAGCAGCCCCAACAACAACACGGCGACAACCACGGCGTAATAGCGACAACGCCAATAGCGGCGCGGCAAAATCAACCAGGCAGGCCCCGTCGGCCTCGGCGGCTCGAGCGAGCATATGCTCTGGGAGGCGAATGAACAAAACCGAGAAACTGGCGGTATGGGAACACTTCTCCAGCGTTTGTTATACTTTTGTTCGATCACGGGAGCATCACATTCTTTTGTAGCAAGAACAAGTGTAGATCTATTGGAACTTAGATCAGAAAGCAAACCGGGATATGAACATCTCTTCGCCATAGGAGGGATTATGGTATTACTCGATTTGCTCAAACACAGAGGTTGAACATAGGATCACTTAAGGTATTGAGAATAACAAACATAATACCCATGGGTGATGTAGATATAATTTTAGGAATGGTGGTTGGTGAAAATCATCTGCGATCTGTGTAAAGAAAGGAAAATTTCATTCCATTTTCCGGAAAAAAGCTAACTTTTACGAATGGGAAAGAAAATTCGATTATATCATGTGAAGGCGGGAGTATGATAAACAAGAAAGGATGCCATGCATTTCTTGTTTATTTGAGCAGGAAAGATCGAACAACGATAAAGTTGAAGATGTAGAGATTGTCTGAAATTTTGCGATGTTTTCACGAAAATCTACGGTTGCCTCACGATAGACAATTGGAGTTTACCATTGACTTGGAACCGGATCGGCTCGGTGTCGAAAGGCAACGTGCACGAATGGCTCCGAAAGAAGCTGGAAGAGGTTAAAATTCAAATCCAAGAGTTTTAGACCTAGGTTTTCTGGACCTAGTGTTTCGCCTGAGGACACCGGTGTTGTTTGTAAAAAAAAGGATGGTTCCTTGAGGATGTGTATAGATTACCGAGGAACAAAATGATGCTCAAAACAAGTATCCTCCCAATGATGATGACTTGTTTGATCGACTAAGAGACTAGCGTTCTAATCGACCTCAAATCAGTATCACCAACTTAAGTGCGGACTGAAGATGTATCAGGCTTTCGAGCGAGATCGGTCACTATGAATTTATAGTTGTGCCATTCGGATTGACCAATCGTTGGCGGTATTCATGGATCTCATGAATAGGGTTCCACCATTTTAGACAAATTTGTTTAGTCTTCATAGCGACATTCTTATCTATTCGAAGAATGAAGAAAACTAGAACACCTCGAGACGATCTGCAAACTTTGAAAATGAACAACTTTTGCTAAATTTAGCAAATGTGAATTTTAAGTGAAGAATGCGTTCCTTGGACACATTGTGTCACGAAGGATTAAAGTTGATCCGACCAAAGTAGAAGCGGTCGAGAATGGAAATCGTGAGGACACAAAATGAAATTAGAAGTTTCTTGGGATTAGCGGGTTACTATCGGAGATTCATTGAAGGATTCTCCAAAATTGCAACGATATGACTACTCGAAAAGAATTAAATTCACTTGGACTAATGAGTGTGGTAATTTCCAAGCGCTCGAGAAAAGTTAACTCGCCATGCGTTCGAAGCGAGATAAAATAAATGGTCTATCGAGATGCTTCAAAAATGGATTAGGTGTGTGTTAATAATGCAAAGTGGAAAAGTGATAGCTATGCATCTCGAATTAAATTATCGACACATGATGCGGAACTAGTGCATGCTTTAAAGATATGGAACATCAGTCTCTGGAGTAAGATGTGAAATCTTTACCGATCATAAAGTTTAAAATACTTTTCGACGGAGAGATCTAAACATGAGACAAAGAAGATGGCTCGGTTGGTAAAAGATTACGGCGTGGTATAAACTATCACCGCGACAAGGCAACGTTGTAGCCGATGCCTTGAGTCGTGAAGTCGAAACAAATTGGGATGTCTCTTCACAAATGAAGAAAAACTCATTGAAGAGTTTGAAAGGATGAATATTGAATTGGTTGAACAACGAGAGCGATCACGAGTTGTATTGTTACACTCACGTTGACGTCGACTTGAGGAAAAGAATCATTGAAGAACGAAGGATGGAGGAAAAGTTAGAAAAGCAAGAGCGAGGTAAGACGGAAGGATGAAGAATTTTCAAAGCACCGAGATAATGCTTTATTATTTGAAGGAAGGTTGTCGAGACAACAACAATCTTGAATGAAATCATGAGTGAAGCTCATGACACACCTATCTGACCCGTCGAGCGATGCAAAATGTACAAGCTTGAAGAAAAAGTTACGGTGGGAAGGTATGAAAAGAGCATAGCCTCTTTTGTAGGCGTTGTCTTGCTTGTCGACAAGTAAAAGCATTACACTAGCGTCCTACGAGCTACAGCCTTTTGGCAATACCAGTGGAAATGGGAAGATATAGCTATGGATTCGTTCGGGTTTACAAAGTCTAAAGAGAACAACTGCTATATGGGTAGTAGTGGCGAGACTCACCAAATGTGCACATTTACGCGATCGGATTACACAGGTGCGATAAGCTAGCCGGTATGCGTAAAGGAAATTATGCGCTTTGCATGGATGCGAAAACTATCACATCGATGAGATTCAAAATTTGCCAGATTACGGACTAGCTTCGAAAAGGAATTGGACACAGTTAAATTTCGACTGACTTTTCACCTCAAACCGATGGACAATCGGAAAGGGACGATCGAACACTCGAAGACATGTTGAGAGCTGGTGTTGGATCGAGGTGCCAAATGGGAAGAGGTTTTACCTCTCATGAATTGCCTACAATAATAGTTATCAGCGGACGATCGATATGGCCCGTATGAAGCCTTATATGGAAGAAAATGCCGATCACAGCTTCTTTGGGATGAAGTGGGTGAAAGAAGAATCTTAGGGCCGACACTATAAGCGAAATGATTGAGATGGTTAGCAAATTAAGCAAAGAATAAAAAAGCTCAAGATGAGCCGAAAATCTTCGACGTCTGGAAGGTCGAGCTACATTTGAAAATGGAGATAAAGTCTTTTGAAGGTCTCTCCGTCTAAAGGATTATAAGGTTTGGAGTAAAGGGAAAGTTAAACCCGTTTTATTGGACCTTATGAAATCTAGAAAGAATAGGCCCGATCGCCTATAGGTTGGCTCTTCATGAGTCGGGAAGCGTACCTAGCGTCTTTCATGCATCCTGACTCGGAAAATATATTGCGACCGAGCATGTGATCCGTCGAGGCGGCGTGATCCTCGATCGGATATGAGCTATAATGAAGAACCTCGGCTATTCTGACCACAAGGTTGACAATTGAGAAACAAATCGATTCCTAGTCAAAGTCTTGTGGAAGCATCATGAGAAGAGGAAGCCACGTGGGAGCTTGAGGGCGCGATGAAAAAAATACCATCTTTTAGGTATGTAAATTTGGGACGAAATTTCTTTAAGGGGTGGAATGTAATACCCGATTATTTAAGCGCTAATTCGATATTAATTTAGTAAATTAGAATATTATTATAATAATTTGATTAATAAATTATCGAATAACGATTTCGATTATTTTGGAATAATAAATTCTATTGAATGAATGTGAATTGAGAAATACGAATGTGTAGCGTATTTCAGCGATATAATTTCAGCGTCGATTACGTATCGATAATTAAATGCTAGTGATATTTTCTAAGTTTTTAAGCTTAGAATTTAATTCCATTATTATTGGAATAATTTAATAAAGTGATTATAGCTTTATTACGACCATTTTGAGATAGTCGATATTTAACGTTTGAGGCGTTTCAAGCGTTAACGTTTGAGATGACACGAGAATCAAGTCTAATGATCAAGGAATTATAGTATTTAAATTCCTATGATTATTATATGTAATTAAAGTATTATTAGCATTAAAACAATGCTAGAACTTAAGATTAATTATTGGGCATTGCCTTAATTTTGAAAACCACTAATTGAAAATTAGGGTTTTCTTGCATGAAATAATCTAGATAATTTTCCTATGATATAATTTACCATCTAAAATATATATTATGATATATATGTAAAATTAGAATGGAAAATCAAATATTATCACTTGTAAAGGAAAATAGCGTGAGCTATTTTATACAACAAGTTTCGTCAGATTTAGTGTAGAATTGCTTTGTTATGTGATCAAGTAAAATATAGATCAAACAAGTGGATGCAATTGTGATGTGTTTGCCGATTTGTTTGACTATAGCTACTCTTTGATGATGTATATATATTTTGGGAAGTGTATTGTTGACTAAATACATCTTCTTAATTCATGAATAAAATTTCTCCTCTTTGAACAAGAGAGCCAGCGCTCTAAGATCTAAGCAAAAGATATTTCTTTGTTTGGTTCAAAATATGTGAAGAGATAGTAAATACCATGACCTAAGCTAGATGAATCACCATTTTGATTCACGTGTGTGTGCATGGGAGCCGACGCTCATAGTGTTCAAAACGATGAATTGAATTGTTTTAACGAAGAAACTTTATGCTACTTAGTGTTGATGATGTATTGAATATGAGTCATAAAGTAAAATGAAGGCTTCAAAAATTTAATTGTGTTGTGTGAGTATTAGAACCGAGGTGAGGAGGGTGAGTGTATTAATTTATTTCTAGTTTGTACTTAAGTTTTGTCTTGAACAACAAATACTTAACACTTTTCATTCTACTGAAACACCAAAAGTCTGAGCTTCTAAGAAAACCTAAGTGTTCTTCTTTCTTACTTAAAAACCTTGATCTTAAATCATCCTGACCAATCAAAGCCGTTAAGAAGGTTAGATATCGAGCGAGCTTGATTATACCCTAAGTTTTAAATTTCTAATGGTTAGATTAAAATTTTCAAGCATGGTTCTTAAGTAAGAAAGTATGCAAAGCATGATTTTATTTATTAATTATGTGTATATATAAATGAAAGCATGTAGCATGTTTAGAAATTAATGAAACATCTTTATGAAATTATTTCATGGGTGTCGAAAGTTTCCATGCATCTTTACGCCTATAGTGATTATTGAAATTATAAAAATCTTATGCTAATTATTCAAAATGACCGAACATGATGAAATATGCTAGGTTGATATACAAATTTTAATTTAAGAATCTAATTGCATATTGTTAATTTAGGATATTAATTAGGTGATATTGGAAATTACTAGAATTGTTGGATATTATTTGCTCATTTATTTTATGTTGGCGAGAGTTTCATGTATAGATTAGGCATGATTTAGTTGTTTTAGATCAATGTTATGATGTATTAGTGTTACACTATAGTATATAAGTATAGTGTAATTTGAGTTAAATTTTATAAAATATTAGTATATAGTTTGATGAAAACGAAACCATGAAAAATTCATACCTTGGTGTAGAAATTTCATATGTTGGACTATAGGTTATAAATATGTTATAAATTAATGTTGAGACTTTGTATAAATTTACTAGAATTTTAGAAAATTTATTGGACAAATTTCAAAATAACGGCTTATATATATATATATTAAGGATTTTAAATCTAATATCAAGAAAAATAATAAATTATATGTAAATTAACTTAGACATATTAAAATTTTAGAATTATTAAGCATAGTATATTATGTTTACGACAAAGCGTTATATTAAATAACGTTAAAAGCATAAATAATGCTTAATGTATTAAAGATTAATTTGAAAGAAAATATTAATCAAAATTATCGATTCGTGAAAAATCGAAGATTAAAGCTTTATGAAAAGAAATCGATTTATATTGATTAAAATATGTTTTATTGAATATTTTTAATGAAAAGTCAAAATGGTTGACTTTCGAAATTAACGTCTGAATCGTTAGTTAAATACGTTAATCGTGAAAATATACTTTTATAAGAATATCTCAATTGAAAAAGATTTCATTATTGAAATCACTTTATTGAATAGCGTTATTATCGTTAATTGTTTAACCTAAAGGTTAAAATGAGGCGTAGATCATATTCGTCTCTCGATATCTGAAATTATTTTATGATCTGGCGTCGTTTCAGCGTATTAAGGCGTATAAAGAATCATCGAAACTTGATTATTAATTTATTTATCAAAGTTGAATAAACTTTGAACTTCTCGCGTAGCGTACTAAGCGTAAATTTTGCAGTAAAGGTGGGACGTGAGCTCACAAACAATAAGAAAAGAACAGCGTGTCGAGATCGGCGTTCAAAAGTAAAGGTGGTGGGCTTTCTATACTCAAGCGTAAATTGCAAATGATTTATTTATGATGCTTTATTGCAAGCAAATATTTATGAGCGATTTATTTAAATTACACCCAAATGTTTATGTTTTATGTATGTATCAATCCATGATTGTTGATGCATAATGTTGGTAACCCCACTTTATGACATGCTTGAATTTGTATTCTTGGAAAGTACCCCGAGAATGATGGATTAACATCTGTCTTGAGATGGCTTGGATTTTATGCATTATTTTGTATTTGTGTCTTTGAAAGGGTGCTTTCGGCGGTCACGGCGTCTGTGAGGAGGCCTCTCAGCCGGGTGTGTTGGATGAATTATTGTGGTGGATGTGGATCATACATATGTTGAAAATCTTGGACGATATTTATGGAAAATGGCGAAAATATTTAGTAAACACGAGTAATTTCAATTAAAACCTCGTATGTATTCTTGTGATGGGCGGTAATTCAAAATTGATAAATTATTTGGCATGAGCCAGGTGTGCATGTTGTATGCCACGCATATTTGTTTTAAATGTGCATTGGTGATGATGATGATGGGCGGAGATGTTGAGTAGTCGGTCTTTTGGTATTTATATATGTTTTGAAAGAAAATACCCTTGGGTGCATATCGTCATATAGCATTCACATGCTCCTGCATATTACGAATATTTTTATGTTGTTGATGCGTTGTATCTGTCTAATTATCGAACCTCTCTTGTTAAAGGAACTTGTAGCCTTCTACGTATATGACTTTGCCTTGTACATAAGGTTTGATTCTTGAAGTTCGATAAATGTTATTTTGAAATCTTGATTATTCTTATCAATTGTTTTGCAATCCTGTTCAGCTCGATTCTCTCTAATCCTTGGATTAGGCGGTGTACATTAGCTCGATAATCGATGCACGTCCTCAAAGAACCATCCTTTTCTTGAGCAGACAAAGCAGGCGCTCCCAATGTGAGACACTGGTCTAATGAAACCTAGATCCAACAATTCTGGATTTGGATCTTTAGTTCCTCAATTCCTTTGAGGCCGTCCTATAGGGCGCCCGACCTTGGAGCCGATCCGGGTTCCAAGTCGATGGTGAATTCATTGTCTATCGGAGGTAATCTGGTAGATCTTGAGGAACTCGTCAGGAATTCTCGAACAACTTTATGTCCTCAATCCGCTTGGTTTATCTTCCCGTTTGGTAGGCGAAAGCATGGCATCACTCACGGTTTATCATCTTCTAGCCTTTGCGCCCGATCTGATCGGGATTCTCCTTCCATCTTGATTCCATGAAAATAATAGCTTCTCGTCCGGAAGCGAAGCGAAATTTTCCTTTCCTTGCAAGAATTGTGGAATGATTTCTAGCTAACAGTCCGTTCTAGGATTATCTCGTCGTCCATGGGTATTATGTTCGATTGTTGCGGAACCTTAAGTGATCTAGTGTCGACTCTAGGTTCGAGCAATTATGCGTATGATCTAATCCTCCTATAGGTGAAGAGATTCTCATATCTGATTTGCCTTTTAGACCTAAGTCCCAACAATTCTCGGATGATTTGGCTATAAAGGAATCGAAGCACATGTCGAACAATATAACATGGTATGTTGAGAAGAACTCCCATACACGCGGTTTCCAGATTTTGTTAGATTGCCTCCGATCAGGGCATCGCTCTCTCGCTGGGCGGTGAGGTGGACGGGTGCTTGCCCTTTGATTCTGCGGTGGTGCACAGGGCTCTTCTTCTGGCTTTGTCCCGCGTGGTTGGCCTTTGTTGTTGTTGAGGTGGCTGCCACGGTTGTTGGAATTCTTTGTTGGCGGTTGGAATTGTGGCGGAGGTTAGGCTGGCCTTATAGCACAGGTGGTTGGTGTTCAACCAAGTATACTCTCAATTGACTCATGATAATGCAGTGTTATAGTAGGGAAAGTTAACCTAGTGAGTCTCTCGAGGAAAACTTGAGGGCCTAATGTTCGTGTTGCTCCTGACGATTAAATCTAAACTCTCTAATAAAGATATGGGTTTTGGAACACGAGGAATCAAACACGAGAATTAAGCGACAAACCTAAGCGGGGTTGTCGATCGAGCTAAACTACTGAAAGCAATAGATCTAAACTAGAAGCTGTCCAACCTAGATGATTAACTACTAAACCTTTGGAGCGAAACAAATCAAAAGCAATTAAATCGATCTCCAACAAGCGATGAAATTGACAAAAACGATTAATCTGAAATTGGGTTCAACACTTGCATAAAATTGATTATTAAAGCCGGAGAATAAGAGCGATCAAAACCAACAATTCCACAAAATTACGAATCAACACGTAAACTAATGAACAAGATCAATGGAACAAATGTGATAAATTACTTCCAATCCGAATCAAAATATCAGGGATGTTCTAGAATTCATAAATCAAAGTTAAAGAAATAGAATACCGATTCTGATTGTTAACAAATAGAAATTAAGAAGGTTGAAGAAACGAGCTCATGGCGCAATCGAGAGAAAATAAATCCAAGAAATAACCTAAAATACGCTTATATAATGAAGAGCTGGGGCTAAGCGGCGTCTTGTATGACGAGGGCCGCGAGGCGTCGGCGGTGCGAGAGAAAGCGTGCAGCCGGTGTGGCGGCGGGCGGCTTGCAGGCGCGCGCTCGACGTGAGCGGTGCTGGTCGTCGGCAGGGAATCTCGGCCCAGGCGTCTTGAGTGCGCGGCATCTGCCGAAGTGGCCAGTCGGAGGTCCCAGTCGCTCGCATAGCGGTGGCCGCGCCGCCTCCGGCAGTGAAATTTGGCCGCTCGGAGTGGAGCAGGCGTTCAGCTGCGAGGCGGGTGCAGGCGGGCACGCTTGTGAGACGGGACGGGCGGATGCGTGGCGTGTCTTGTGAGCGGCCGCGGTGTCTGTGACGGATGTCGGCCATCAGCGGGGCTCGTGCTGACTAACAATTCGTCGTTCTCGTCTCGAACTCGAATTAGGATGCGCTTTGCCTGTAATTCCTATCGCGATGCTCTTCATTATACTTGATCCTTGGTAGATTCATTTCATCCTATTTAATGCGATTTTCTGTAAAACATTGAAGCGAAACCAAGTAAGTCAGAAGCGATAAATAATAATCGAACTAACGGCATAAATGGGATAAACTAATGAAGACAACATCAAAACAATACCAAGAATCAGCACAAATTCATACCAAACAACTCACACTTATCCATTTGCTTGTCCTCAAGCAAGTCTATCTAACAGTAGAAAAATAACTCATGCGACTTTAACTCTTAATCATCAATCAAACCTCTATTTGAAATTCCCCAACATGATGAATCGTAATCAAGTTAATGCTGAAACTAATCTAAGATTGTGAGAAAGTCGAAATAAACAAGGGATCATTTTCTCGGACCACACTCTCGTTGGGGTTAATTAACTAAAATGGTTACCTTTAGCAACAAGTTTCTTTTGAGAACACAAATAAAATATTATGATTTTGGAACAATGTTTGAAGGTGAAGTCTCGATGAACTCGAGTCTCCTATCGTGGTTTCCATGCCCGTTTCTCAATTCACGAGAAGGGGCATAATTCATCCTCCATTTATATAATCTCAACTAAACATAGAAAGTCTTATGATTTTTTGAACAATGGTGAAGGTGAATTCTCGATGAACTCGGTCTCTATCGTGATTCCCATGCCCATTTCTCAATTTACGAGAAGGGGTGAATCCATCCTCATTTCAACAATCTCACATAAAAACATCGATTTTTTTTATATTTTTTTAAAGAAACAAGTATATAGGTAACCACTGTACACTTCTACCAACATTAGTCGGACAAATCACCAATACTTGATTTAAGATCAATTCTCACAACCCGTCAGATTCAATTGCACTTCAAGCGTAACAACAAGATAGCGAGAATCATCAAGGTTTGACCAAACCACAATCGCTCAATCGACCATAGCAAAAACTTGAGCACTGAAATACCAAAGTAAACAAGGATCGAGAGAGCCAATCATGCACATAATCGAGCAACATACCATCAACAACTTCCCTGCATAGATGACAACGTCCTGGGGCTCTAAACATAAACGACAAAGAAGACAAAGATAGAGGCATTGTAATAGGTGTAGAAAAGGAGGTCGGACGGACACGAGCTCAAGAGTTTCGATGAGTGGTCGTGCTTGGCATCCTTGATCAACATCGAGTCTTTACACCTTTTAATGGCGAGATGAATACGAGTGAGAACATCGAAATCATGCTTGTAGCGCTTCATTTCGATTGAAAGATAAAGGTTCGTAGGTCGATAGAATAGTGAGAGAGCTCGATAGAAGAGACTCCTCTAACTATATTATATTCGAATAAACTATACTATAGATGGCGGACGGGAAGCTCAACATCAAAAACAAGGGGCTCAAAATAGGCGTTTTAAAGCTCGATGGACATGGATAATCGATCTAATCTAATCAGCTTCGAAAGTACCGTTTATCGATATATTATTTAGGGCTTCGAGGAAAAACAAGTTGAGGAGATGGCTTGGTTACCTTTCCTCATGCGCGTAATAACGGTTGCTTCCGGTTTCATGGACAAGCAAATTTCTGCTGCGGGATGTCTTCGAGACCATTCTGCCATTCTTTCTCTTTTCCATCAAGATCGAGCGAGCTTAATCGGATATGTGATAGATAGCGGTATGTAAGGAATTGAGTGATAGTGATAGTAGTAGGGATGATACTGGATCGGTGCTTGGTGGTCGGTATGGTGCATGGGTAAATAAATAAGGTATGGAGAGATGGTCCGCTAGGTGGGCAGAGTCCGAGGTGAATCATAGAACACCAAGGCTGGTATCTTGAATAAGTCCAGACTCAGAGGGTGAGTCCATCGGCCGATGCGGCATCGAGTGTGGTCGAAGAGCGAGAGATCTAGCGCATTATGATCACGGCGTCGTGCTACCAAGGGAAAATTTAGGGTAATGGCCTTGGTGGTTTAAAAGACCTTTAGTCTCTCTATTCTAGGGAAGATCGAGAAGGCTCAAAATGCTCTTCGTGACTTTCAGGCTCCTCGTGGTATCCGGAGGCTCCCAAGCGAAGGTTTTATTCAAATTAGCGATATAGAGGTTTGGGCGGCGGGATCTATCAGGCGTCGATCCGCTCACGATTTTATGGCGTTTCCTCTCGGGATACCGGATCTTGATCTGTTATGCGTGCTAAGCATAAAAGTGTCTTCCTGAGAATTCTCAAATCATGTCAAAAGCGGACTTTACACGCTCGACAAGACCTTCTCACGAAATTATTATTATCAAAATATACAAAAGACTTGAAAAGTAGACCTCGAAAAGAGGTATTCGAGGCTATTCTCAAAATAACCGGAGTTTGGACACGTCCAAAAAAAAAGGCGAATGTTGATTGCAAAGCAAGCGAATAGAAGAAGTTATCGTGGATGTCTCGCTTAATAGATGGAATGGCGTGAGGGACACTTATTCTAACGTTGAACCGGTAGGAAGAGCTTCATCGATCTCCGAGCTAGACTTGTTACCCAAACGGATGGCCGAAAGCGATTTAAGGCCCTCAGGCCAGGAAGCAGACCGAAGGGTTCTCAAGGCGTGATCTTTTAGATGAAAATGGATGAGCCTTTCCCTTCCGGAATCTCATCTCAGCGCTAGGAAGATCTGTGCGATCTCCTTTGCTATTGATTCTTCGGCTTAGTGGGCTATTGAACCGCTCGGGTCACTAGACTAGAAAATTCTCTGCCTCTTGAATCACGCTAAGCGGAAAGCAGGAAACCCTCTGGCAGGCAGGCAGGAGCTTCGTTACAAGGAGACTCTAAAGAACCTTTAGCATAGAAAGAGTGCGAAGGAAAGAAAGTGAGGGCCCAGTACTACTGCGGCCAGCCTGTTCTTTCCCTAAGCCTAAGTAGAGGAAGAAAAGAGTTTTCCCAGTACTACTCTCGTATTGACCATTGTTGTGTCGGTCATCAGTCTTATCGGTGGAGATTTGTTGCGAGGATTCTCCCGGGATCAATCTTCGATCCTTCTTATGCCATGAAGGCTCCTCTGATTCATGTACGTCGTGGCTACATCACCACCATCCCGTCGATTCGTTGTCTCTTGGCTGGGTCCGCATGACCTTTGTATACGATTTTTCGAATTGAAAGACCAAATACGAGGTAGAGTCAATCATTGGATTTTTAGTCCGGTTAGGTCTCTTTCTCTTTGGAGATAGTGAAGCTTTAGGTGCTTACACATTCGAACATTCCACGGAAATAGTTAGCTCGAACTTTTCACTCTAAAATCGTAGAAGAACTCAATCGTCCTTTCTTTCTCTCTTATCTGATTGTGCTTTCCTTTGTCTCTTCTCAAGTAAAAGGCCTAAATGTGTTTGTATTCTTGAAGGGTTTCCAAAGGCAACACAAGGAAGCCCGTTGAATAGTGATTGATGGATCTTTCTCTATATATGATATAATTTTCTTGTATCAATAGACAACTAATTGAGGACCTAAGCGAAGCCACTATTCTCACTAATCTTTAGAAACCCCTTGATTTATCTAAATAGAAGGCGGGCGAGAATCAGTTGCAAAGTGTCGATGTGATGGCGCGAGCGGAGGAGAAATGTAATTCAAGGCAGTGAATGGCTGGGCCAGAGCGTGAAAACTTCATTGATCGGATAAATCGCGTTTCTGTACAGTTCTTAGTCGATTTCCTTACCGGAATCTGGATGTAGATCGTCAATGACTCGCTCT